>BGPR01023651.1:0-17127 GCA_013235015.1 Araneus ventricosus | reverse complement strand
GGCTATTGGTCCATTAGCCCCGACAATAGACGACTGTTCCAATTCCCGAGTCTCTCCGCTGTTCTGGAAACCTGTTGCCACGTTGTCAATGCCCTAACGGTTGTTTAGATTTTTTGGGGGGGAATGGGGCTATGCATTCTACTTTTTGACCTTGTTTTTATTTTTAGACTACAAAATTTCATTCCTTTTTCTCTCCCATTGGCCGTTTTTATCCTGTATAGGACATAAAGTAATTTTTAACTTGCGCAGTTTTACTCAAAAAAACATTCTGTAATTGATAATTTGATATTCCCTTATACGCGGGACGTGCATTACCGTTGACTAACAGAATTTATTCCTATCTCAGAAGTAATTATTATTATTATTATTAATTTATGTATTTTTAATTCTATGTTTGGTACAGTTTTTATTTGTGTTTTGTGTGTCGTTTGATGTGTAATATTGTTTGTGTATGCTTTGTTTTTATACTATGGGGTTTCAATATTTGACTTTTTTATATATCTGATTTTTACTGCTTTTTCTGTGTTTATTTGTTTGTTTCTTTTTCAATACTTATATATCTATTTTTATATATTTTTACTGTTCCTTGTTTGCCCGAGTAATAAATAAAGCTATTTTCTCCCCACCGAGGTGGGTCGAACCATGTTTACACTCCCAGCTCTCTTGTATTTAAAATTACTGCCCCTGTTCGGGCAATGCCTGCATCATCTTATTGTACCCAATAAATCCCGTCCTCCACATGCTGGTGGAGCTCTCCCCGCTGGTCCTCTACCGGCCTCACACCCTTTTTGGGTAGGCCGGGCCAGTGTGGGTATTTTTGCACCGCACTGGCGTTGCGGCGCTTGGCCACTGCGTATGGTTTAGCATCTAACAGGCCTCATGCGCGGCGGAATGTCGGCGGAATCGGGTTTCGAGCCTGGAGCCCTCCAGCCCGAGACTTTACCACTGGGCCGCCTCTGTCCTCTGTCTAGCAAAGGAATTCGAAGGAAAAAAAGAATTTCTTTATTTAGGCAAGATTTTAGATTCAAAAGTCAAAAGAGAATAAATTCTATAAAGAACACTAGCAAAGATATGCCTAAGGCTGCAGGACTGTTGGGCACAGAAAGAATTAGGGAAAAAATAGAAGAATTAATTGATTGCCACACTACCAAACTGTGAAATTCAGTAAGTACACCTCCGTTTAACCGAACTAAAGAGGGGCCGTTTCGGATAAAGTTTTTTTTTTTCGAATAAGCCAAGAACTTGTATTACTATGTTGTATCTAATTACAGTATGTAATTCTGAAATGTTTTGAGTTTAAAACGAATCCAAAACTGTCTTTGCAGTTACACTTTTGTTCTTTATTAAAGATAAAATTACATTTTTAGGATTACATCAGTATACAGTGTGCCCGCTAAAGTCCGTTGTCACTCCAATAATTTCTGAACGGAGAGAGCTATAGTCATAAAAATGGGGTCTAGGTATAGTAAAGTTGCCATGCTCTACGGAAGAAAAACTGCTTACAGCGCCACCTGGCGGCAAAATTCGGTGTTAGCGTTCTTATTTCAAAAACGGTACGATATGCGGGAAAAAAGTCAATTACAAAGTTGTTCAACATCATCGATTTAGTAAGAGAAGACACCTTCCGTACAGTAATGTTAAAAGTAGAAGGCGTTAAATACATATTTGTTTGGTTCGCAACTCCCAAAATTGTAACGTGACATAACGCGGAAGAAAAGAGAAAAGGAAGGACGTAATATCCGATTTTCTTGAGAATTTGCCTTTGAGTAACCTCCGGAATGTATGGTTCCAACACGAAGGCGCCCAGTGGCGTGCCTACATAAAATGGCGCCCGGGGCAAATACCAAAACTGCGGCCCCCTCTTTTTTCTTTTGAAATGTGATCCCCATTTTCTTTTCAGAAACTTTATGACGGGGAGTGCAAAGATTAAAAGTGCAAATAAACTTAAAAAATAACATATAAAACATTTTTGAGTTCATCTTGAGTTGAAAATAACATATAAAACACTTTTGAGCGGCCTTCAGCCTCCCCCCGATTCTTTCTTCTTCATTGCTGCATATTTTATTAAACCAAAACGAAGCTAAAATAAGCAAAATCACTCTTTTAACTAGAAGATTAAAAAGAATTCATAAATAAATTATAGATTCTTAAATATTTCTCTGACTTATGAAGGTAATCGAAAGAATTTCCAGTTTTATTTTGGACCAAATAAATATTTTCTTATCACAAAGGCAAATTTTTGCGACATAATGAATATCAAATAATTCATTTCATGCTGAAATATATTTAAAAGTAGCTAAATATTTCCGTTCAAAAATTAGGTGAAAGTATGAAATAAACATACAAAAGAGGAATTGCCTGCAGCAAAGTTTCTAATAGAATTATAAAAGTGTAATTTTATAAATTTAGATTCATTCATTTTATACAGTGTAAAACTGAAGTTAACAAAAACTGCAAAGAGGAATTTTGTGTTTTATAATTAAATCATATAAAAAATTAAAGATGTTTAACTTGATAATAGTATAATAATTTCAATTTTTTCGGATTTAATGTATTTTGCAAAACAAACGGAGGAGATGGGAAATATGACAGAAAAGTTATGTCTGCTTGCTGGTGAGATTTAGCTTCTAAATGCCGAAGGTTTGATGGTCAAAGACATCATTCCAGATTTTATCGAGACAAAAGCTTGAACTAGACATCTTAATTCAAAGTAAAACACTGAAATTGAAGTAATCAGTCTAAAATGTAAATTTAGAATAATTTTCACTGAAATAAATAAAAATATATACATTATCGACATCATATCCAAAAGAATTTCAGACGATATCATTTCTCAGAATTATTATCATGATCAGTATAATAATCTTCAAAACTACCTTTTCGCAATATACAAAAGAAAAGTACATGCAAAAGGCGTTATTACTTTATTTGAAAATCATTTTGTAAGGGAAAAAATCTGCTATAAACCTAGTAGAACATTTGAGATATACTTCATAATTTGATTTTAAATCTTCTTACATGCTTATTTAATTCTTTGGCACTTTAAATGTAAATTCTTTTAGAAAATACTTGCTATTTTAAAGAAAATTAATTAAAAAAATATTTTTTTTCAATTTAAGATCTGTTAATTTTTACCAGCAATTGCAAAACTTTATGCGGTCTTTTATCTCTATCTTAGGAGGTTTTTTTTTTGTGTTTGGCAGAACTGCATCTACGTTCTATAAACACTATCGCATTTTCATCATACAAATTATGCAAATATTCAGTGTTAAAAACAATGTGGACATAACGAACTTACGTCTTTTAAAGTTGACGGAGTGCTCTTACTCTGCGCAAAAAATGGACGTATATTTCCCGTCCTTCACTCTTTGCTGATTGAAAATTGCAATGACACTTGCTAACATTTTATCACCAATTTCCGAAGAAACTGCTTTCCATTCAGTGTTTATCATGCATACCGTGAGAAAACATAAGAACCATCAGGTCAGAAGAAAGCATCAGGAACCCTGCGGAGATAATCATCCCTAACTATCTTTCCTTATCCGACCCCATAGGGTGAGAGCTCTAAACGAGCTTTTAATTTCGCGATGAGGGTATCGGTCAGCAAATCTTTGAAATATAATATTACTTGTTATTTTGTCGCAGCTTGAGGTTTCCGGGTTGTAAAAGTGACTGTATCCTTAAGATTTTCCCACACTTTGTTGAAATCATTTCAATTTTTAAGAATCTTAGGAATAAGAGCTTCAAAAGAACCTACATTTATTTTAAATACAACCTATTGATTCCTTAATTTTGCGCCCCCTTGCAATTGCGCCCAGGGCACTAGCCCCACCTGCCCCACCCTTGTTACGCCACTGAAGGCGCCCCTCCGCGCAAGGTATCAAGTGTCCAACAGTACATTCCGGACACATTCCAGCAACAAGTCTTCGGGTATGGTGGTTGCGTAGAATGACCTCCACGTTCACCTGACCTGAACCCATTGGAATTTTTTTCTGTTGGGATGCATCAAACAGCGAGTGTATGCAACCCCTCCACCAACATTGCAGGATCTTCGAAACCGTATTACGGATGCTTGTGCCAACGTGTCACCTGCCATGTTGTACAATGTGCAGCAGGAAGTGCAGTCCCGTGTCCAGATGTCTATTGTTGCTGAAGGATACCAGTTTGAGCATGACAGATAGATGAGCCTCATTTCCGGCAAGTGCAGTTTTGTTCAACGCGATCGAACAAATGGGCGTTTTGTGCTTTTCATTTGTATCATTTTTGTGCTCAAGATGTTTTTTTGTAATAAATCGATGATGCTGAATAACTTTGTAATTGACTTTTTTCCCGTATTTCGTACCGTTTTTGAGATAAGAACACTAACTCCAAATTTTGCCGCCAGGTGGCGCTTTAAGCGGTTTTCTTGCGTATCGCATGGCAACTTTACCCCATTTTTATGACCGTAGCTCTTGCCGTTCGGAAATTATTGTGGTGACAACGGACTTGTACTGTATACTGAGAATACATAAATATATACTGTAAAATAAATTACATCAATATATTTTACATCAATATATACTGAGTGATAGTTTATAGCATATGAATTACTCATTCAAAAATCTCAGTAATTTCCGATTGTTTCTTTCCACCCAATGTTTTCTAACCGCGATCTCCCGCATCCTCTGTTGAGTCTATGTCAAGATATGACTTTTAAAGAACTTATGCCCATAAAAGTTCCACGTGTTCGAATCGGACCGAATCGGCAACTCTCAGAAGTTGACGTGACAAGAAGTAACCCAAAATCGATAAGGGGAACAGCGGGTAATATGGGCCACTTAAGGAAAATTTAAAATAAAATTTATATTTTATACTACCCGCCGTTCCCCTACTTAAAATCACTTAGGAAATCAAATAAAATTATTTAAAATCATTGTAAGTTTTATTTTTTATTTTGTGGTAATTACAGATCAAAGTGAAGTTTCAGTTTAACTTGAAAAGTAAATAAAGATGCAAAAGTTTCATAGTTTGAACTTTTTAAATGCTATTACATAATTTAATGAATAAGCGCTAAATTAGCTTGAAATCTTATTTTCTTGCATTGGATTTCTCTGTTGACTTTGTAAACGAAACCCATCTAAGGCATTAGATAAATTATAGAACATATTCGGTAATGCATGATTCTCCTTACTTCTTTCATATTTTCATGAGCATGTTCCAATTCATCTAGCACGTTGATGGATTCGTAGAATTTCCATCGTTTCCGCGTCTGTATTAAAGCTCAAAAGTTATTTAAAGTGAGGTCACAGGCCCATAATAGAATTAATTCAAGCTCACATTCACGAGCGCTCCACTCCACGCAAATGGCATTCCACTTTTCAGCTCATCCATTTAGGTAGGTCATTCAAGACCGCTCCACGCAAATCCATCTACTATCGGTTTCCCGAACCTCTACTGCTCCTACTTCTCTCCCTTCAAAACGCGAACTCCCGCCGGCCCCGATTTCCTAGACGAACGTCTCGAATGCAATGTTTTGTGCTTCTCGCATTTGCGAGAGTCTCCCCTCCCATGTATTTACACCGGACGCATTTCTGCTTTATGGCCCAGCAGTCCAAAAGGAACGGCTGGATATCCAGATTGGTTGAATATCCAAACTTTTGAGAACACCGCTCCAAATTATCATTGGTTTTGCGCACCGAGAACCGGTTTTTGGGGGAGCGGCCGAATTTGCACAGAGTGGAGCGCTTGTGAATGCCCAGCCTAAGACCCTTCAAATGTCTCAATGTTCAATTTTGGGACCCATTGTACATCTTGTAGGAGAAAAAGAACATGAGGTTACAGCATACCAGAAGACAACATGTAGATAGATGGATTGGACAATTACGATTTGTATACACCTGTCACATCATGAGAATTTATTCTATTGGGTAGGTGAAAAGTTTTTTTTATATAGTATGGTTAAATTCCCATCATAATTTGGAACTTAAAAATTCTTTGCTGTGGGAACCATGAAGCTCAAGTTACAAAAAGAGATTTCATTGAAATTAAACACCGATCCCGGCAAACAGGTTGGTAGACAAAGGAGGTTAGTCTCTGATAATAATAAAAACGAATGGCGTGTGCATTTGGTTTTTATATATGTCTGTTGCCTCTGTACAAGACAGACTATTGGACCGAGATCTATTATCATATAAACATACTTTGTATATGCAAAGTATGTGTTTACATCCATATATATAAAAGAGGGAAGTATGTGTGTTTGTTCGTTTTTTGATTCTTTATGCACACCCACACCACCGTTGGACTTGCGACGATCAAATTTGGCACAGAGATCGATTAGCCGAAGAGGGAGCTAACATCGTAAAAATTATTTTAAAATTCGAATTACATTTTTATTTATTTAATTAAATAACGAAAATTAAGCTAATTTTAGACGTTTTTCGCCAATAACTTCTGAAATACTTCATGGTACGAAAATTAATTTTACATCACCTTAAAGAGCAAGGAATAAAATCTTTTTAAAGATGCTAATTAAATTGTTGTACAATTTTTCCTGTAAGGGTAATTAAGGTTTCAAAATTCATTTCAAACTCAAATTGCAACAATGCTTTTATTATTATAAAATCAAATTCAAATCAATTTATTGTTTCATCAAATCCTTTATTCACGTGTTTTTACCACTGTTAAAGTTAAGAAAATATTGCTTTTTTTGGTCAAAGTAGACTTCTTACTTCAGCTGTTATTTAGCAGCATGCACTTAACTTCCGTTTTTATTTCGTCACTCAATATCCAATGACTTTAGTCTAGTTACTACGCGATGTTTCGTTTAAATTTCACAAATTTTTGAATCATCCTAAACAGTGTGAAGTGGGGTAACGACTGGGAAGTAAGGTAAGTATAGATGCCGCAGATGCCAGTTTTAGGGGCGCCATGGAGAAAAAACAATACTGCATTTATGTCAGTTTTTAAAGCAAAATATGATTAAGGGGCGTATAAATAATACCAGACCCCGAGGGCCATTTGCACTTGCTAAGCAAATGAGACTGGGGTAAAAAAAATCATATTCCCTTGGCACCATTTACCCACTGGCTATGTTGACAAAACGTTAATATGTGTGTGTCACTTTATAAAGTCAAATACAATAAGGAGCCGAAAAATACCATGTCCATGGCGCCATTTACGTAAGTTAAGACTTTTATGATGAGGTGGGGGGAAGAGGAGAAAAAAAATCATAGTATGGCCCAAGCATCACTGTCAGAGTATGTAAAGCCATTAAAGGTTAACCGAATTCCGTTCCTACAGAAGAGAGAGGGTCTAGGGAGAAAAAGAAGGAATGATGCTTCCGATCAGGCACAGAAACACCAAAAAAAAGAGAATGGGGGCCATAAAAGGCATGATATGAAGTATTTCTGTTGTCTCCGTAGCAATGATGGGGATATGGAATTCCAAGGGTTGTCAGACTCGTGTGAAGTGGTTCAAAGTACGGAGATAAAAAGAAGAAATTAGTTTAGCTGCTGACCGAGGGGTCAGAGACACAGGAGAGATTGAAAGAAAGTCAACGAAAGATTACAGCGAAAAACTGTTTAATTAAGTTTAAAGTGTTAGAAGTACTTAGACTTGAAGATATTTCTACCCCGAGCAATGCCGGGTTTATAAGCTAGTATCTTATAAACTTACTTCGAAGGTCGAAAATGCGCACCTTAGTGCGACTTTTTGAACTTTTATAGAAATTAAACTAAATTTTGGCGTTTTTCGGCAGCAACCTTGGAAAACAATAAACAAAGACATTTTTAAACCATATTTAAAATTCAGAAAAATGGCTTTCAGTGATATCTATTCAGCTGTTGGGCAATATTTTCCCTAATTTTAATAATGTTTTAAAAATATTTTAAAATATAATTTGCAACAACACTTTTCATTGTGAAATTCCAAGTTGCTTTCGGTGTTTCTATAAATACTTAGTCATGTGTCGTTCTTCCTCTGCCAAATTAAAGTATGGTTTTTTTTTTTTTTCATATTCTTTAACAATTTTTTGTAAGCAGTGTCTAATAATAATAAAGCTGAATATGTGTCCGCATTTGGCACTTTACAGGTCAGATCGCTGGATGCTACTCTTCTTTCCTATAAAATCAGCGAAATTATTTTACCTCTTTTTGCTTGAAGTGCTATTTTTTGTATTAAAGGGAAAACTTATGTTGAATTTATAAACCAAAGCCTTCTAATACATTAAGTAATTTAGGAACTCCTAAAATAATGCAAGCTGAAAGCCTATCACAATCTGAAGTTTAAAATGCTTTACTGAAGGAGCCAAGAAAAGAACAATGAATCTCTGAGAACAATTCCTTTTTGAATATTGGTTGAATTTCATATCAACTAAATAAAAAAAAGCTTAGCTTTCATTTATATGAAACACAACAAATATTCTTGACGAGCAAATTTCCCAACGGAGGAAACTAATATAAAATAAGAACAAAATATTTTACTTAGCTTCGTTTCAAATTTAAAACATTGAATAAAAGCTCCAGGACAATAACAGTGTTCACAAATTATTATGATGTAAAATTTTCCTTTCCTAATTCACTGGAGAACTTTTCCTACCGAAATCAGATAACAAAGCTTTTGTTTCTTCAAAAATACTTTAAGAATAATTGCTATTCAACTGAATTTCTTGCTGACTGCCTTTGTATCATGACACTTGAAGCAATTATGTCTTTTTATAATTATTTTATTTTACCCTACACAAAGTGCACATTGAGAAGGTATCGTAATCATCAAAAAATTTAGTCTCGAGTTTTTGATAAATTAAAAAATTTTATACCTCTCGGACTCAAAGGAAAAACACTTTTGATATTATGTCTGTTATCGACGAGAGTGTGTTTAACACCTTTAGTAGAATTGTCAGTGAAAAGTTCACAGAGATGGCACAGTTATAAGATCAGGTTTTCTTAAAAATGATTTATTATTAATCCAAATAATAATACTCTTCACTGGAGTAATCAAAACAATAAAATAAGTTTAAAAGATACTTTTCTAATACAAAAAATACTGCCAGAAAATATAACCCGATCTCGTGCACGTATATCATTCTCATCTCCAACTCTTAAAAAAAAAAAAAAAAAAAAAAAAAAATGTCAACAAACCGTCACTGCAGTTGCGTATCAAAAACCCATTTTATTTGCATTCAAAGTATTGCAACTGCAGATGACTAAACAAGCACCAACCGGGTTCGAATCAACCCAAAATCATGGTATGGCATTGGAAAAATACCCAGGGACTCCACTATCCCCGGATCCGAAAATAAATTTATTGCTAAATTTTTACAGAATGTCTAACAATGTCTGTCAGTCTATGTAGGCAAAATTGGTTTGTCTCTTAACATCAAAATAGTAGAGTTGCATCAAATTTTAGATCAAATCTATCAAAAGAGAAGACATTCTTTTCCTACACATATACTTGCCAGGGCTGGATTAAGCCCTAAAGGGGCCCTTTGGCAATGTGAGTTTTGGGGGGCCCCCTTTCCCCTCCCAATTTTCCAAAACAAGATATTTTTTATTGATCTTAATTTAATCTCTATGCATGCAAGTTATTAAGAAAGTCGTATAACAACAAACTGAAATAATAAAACGTTTAAATTGCGGATCAATATCAAGTGTTGGTTTTATTATCAAAATTTAAATTGCGTATAGAAAAATTTAAATTTAAGATTAATTTTAAACATAGCATTTAAAAAAATATTTCTGGTAGAATCTTAATATCCTAATACAAACAGTTCCAAAGCTGTTGACTTGCGAATTAGTCAGCCCACTGCAAAAAAAAACTGAACTGCATTGATCTGTAAAAAAATTTTAAAAACATGAAAAAATTCTAAGAATAATGTTCTGAAATTTAAGAGAGAGTTAATTTTAATTTGATTATGTTTGAGTACATGGACCTTGTAAATCGAATGTAAGCACAAAATTAGATTGCCCTGAAAATACCACCTTGGAGGCCCATAGGCAGTTGCCTACTTTGCCTATTTAGTAATCCAGCCCTGATACTTGTTGTTCCACAATTAATTACAAAGCATTTCAAAAAGGATTATTTTTACAAAAGAAAATTTATTTTCAACATAAGCGTTGCCTTTATTACTGAATGAAAATTACATTCTTTGTCACTCCCGTCCAAGAAATATATTTTATACATTATTTTTATTGTGCTTACTTATATGTGTGTTGTCACTTCGTCCAATGAATGTATTCAACATATTTAGTCTACAAAAGTTAAAAATAACTTTTGAAATTGGAAAAAAGAGCATGATGATCAGATATTCAGATAAACAAAATGAATAGATTTGTTTTCAATTTTAAGATTGTGTAAAAACCGCTTTCTTCAGACAATATTTTCCAAAATACCAACCAGTAAACATAAACAGTGATAAACTGTTTGTGGAAGAGGTAAACTTTAGTACTTTCATAGGATCTTTTTATAGATATCAATTGAGAATATTTGATTGTTTAACATCTAGACAAAATCAATTTACACCACATATTATAAATTGCAACCTTGAAAGTTGATTTTCTATTAACATTTATGAGTAGTTTTAATACAAAGTTTAATAGTTATTTGCCATAGTCTTTCAATTAAAACACTTTTAACTGGCAATAATTAAATGTTAGTATTGACAAAAGTCACATAAATAGACGGACAAGGAACAGCCAAAGGCAATGGAAGGTGCAACTATTTAATAAATTCTGAAACATTCTTGTTTTTTAAATCAGAAGACATTAAAGGTTTTAGTTTATAAACTACTTCTGTCCAATAATAAAAGTAGCAAGTGAATATTTAAATAGGAATTATCGGCGAATGCAGCTGTAAGTTATGTTGTAGCGCAAAATTGCAAAGCCTTCAATCAAAATCAATGTTTAATAACACCTGTCATTTATTTTGACACATCTTTCAATTTTTAGGTTAACCTAATTATTACGAATTATAACTATTTTTCTAATTTCATCCTCTGATCGAAATCAATTATTTTATTTCAGTTGAATATCAACCCATTGTAAAAGTAAGATGAAAAAATAAGAGCTTTCAAGAAAACATCAAATTGCAATTGTCCACTTCTTGATGCATCAAAAGAAAAACAAACAGTTGCAGAAAGGTGCAATTAGGTTAGCTGAAAAACAATACAAATCCAACAGAATGACCTACGATGAATGAAACTATCTGAACACTCAAAAATTAGAAGTAATATTTTTAATTTAATTATGTTTTTAATAATAAATGTTGCATTCTATATTTATTTTCTTTTGCTACTATTATTATGGGACAAATTAAATTCATCAACTGCTACAATAATTATGGGACAGAAAAAAAGGGAGTATTATTTGTTATATTATCACTCTTCAGTATCTGCACATGAAATGGTGCAGATACAACAGAAAACTAAAAGGAAATGGATTTTCTGGTTTCAATATATGTCAAACTTTACTGACACTTAAATAGATTACATCCTCTTCCCTAGGTGCCACAATGAGTTACCTTTTTGAATCTGACATATATAGCTGAACACAACTGATGCATTTAGTTTGATATACAGTAGCATTCAAATAACTATCGAAAATGATTCAAAATAAAGTAGCTCATTGTAACCAGTTTTCAGATATCCAGTCCTTTGCATATTCTTATGTTTAACCTATGCAAAATCCTTAAACATAGTGATTTACCATAAGCATAAATATACAAATTATAAATATATTTTATTAAAATAATACGTCCAACATATGTCAATTTTGGAAATTCAGGATCAAAAATTGTAAGGATTATTACAAAGGTGGAATTAATGCCTCCCCCTCTTGTGTTCTAATTTTGATTCAGTGCAACTTTCACATTATTTTTAACTGTAACAAGATTCAATTCAGAACTTGTTACACAGCAGAATTTTGAATTATAGTGATCCAATCTATCATAGACTGGGACAAAAATATTTTTCTAGCAAAGCTCAAATCTGTATGCCTTTTGCCTCTTTGTAATGGAACAGCATGCTTATTCTGACAATTAAACATCAAAAGATTTTTGTTTTAATATGCAGAAAATAACTTTAACCTGCTTCATTTCAACAGATGTTCCTTCCCCCATTAAGTTTAATGGAGTTAATTCATGCTTGTATAGAACACAAAAAAAAAAATGTACATCAATTTATTTTGAATATTATTGTGAATATTGCATGCGATGTCACAAAACAGTGCAAGGCAATATGAAATGCAGAGTGATATGCGATTGTGAGTAGGGATGAAACAACTAGCCAATATTCGGCCCTCCTGCCAAATATTTGGCTGGCTGAAAAGTAAACAAACAGATATTCGGCCGAATAAATTCAGAGTAATATTATTTTTTAAATGCGCTTTTAAATGTATTTAATAAAGAATATTGCAAAATTAGTATTTTGTATATTTATTAGAAAAATCTAACATTTAATCTACTATGCAATTTAAAATTGAGTAAGTGTATTTAATAATGTTACATATCATTTATCATTTTAAAGTCTGAAATTATGATGCAAGAACAATAATTGTTCAACATTTTCAGGGAGAAGTTTGTTCTGTTTGGTTTCATACATATATATTACGAGCATCAGAAAATAAGTGCTTGCTATGCTGTGCTTCCAGAAGCTAGAAAAATATTTTTTTGCTAAATGTGCAAATTATTCAGCTTTTTTTTTCACTAATCACGTGGATATTCCATCCTAGCTATTAGAATTTTTTTTTATAAAAATAGGAATTTATTTATAATAACTTTAATTTATCCACTGAATTTTCTTTTATAATCTACAATGATGAGTTTTTTTATTTCTGTTTAGAAACTCTAAAGCAAAGAGGGTTTCTCTCTTCTTCGCCGAATATTCGGTGCGAAATTTGACTGAATATTCAGCATTCGGCCAAATCCCTATTTGTTACATCTCTACTGTGAGCTCACACGAAATGACTATTTACTATTCAAATTTAACTTATTTACCCGCAATACCAAGCACTCCCACCAGGGGATAAGCAAGGAGAAAATCCAAGGAAGGTTTTGTACAAACGAAGAGTGCTATCCTAACCAATACTGTTAGTCCATACCTATCCCTTCTAAAAATGTCATGATAATATTGGAGAACTTTCAGTAGCAATCATTTTCTATTTCTTGCAAGGAAAAATGTCTCTTGCGGTATGATTAAAATTTTTTAATAAATGCAAAAACTCATTTACACTCCCTTGAAAAATACAAGCCTAACTTTTCAACTTTTGAAAAACTGAATATTGTTATTTTTCCTTCCAGCAGTAAAATGTATAAAATTCTTTTAGAGAACCAAAACAACTATAAAGTTTGGAAAAGTCAAATTATGGGGGGAGGGGGGCAATTGCTTTATTGTATAATTTCACGAGTTTTAAAGCTAAGGATCTTGCAGAAACCCAAAGGCTTTCTTTTTGTCCTAATAATTTCTACTACCCTTTAGAACAGAGGTTTCCAACATGTGGTGGGTATCCCTTTAAGACCGGGCGTATTTTTTAACCGGTGGTTTAAACGCCGACTACAACTCAAAAATGGACGATATCTACCATCCAATGAGAAAAATAGATCTATAGAGATTCTGGAAACAAGAAAAATAATTTCTTCCGGCATTTACTGCATATAACTAACAAGGAACAGAAATATAAGCTAAAGTCTAACCCGCACGATCGTACGGGTTCGGTCTTAAAGGGGTATGCAAAGGACCATTTTGGGGTACACTAAATCAAAGTTGTTAATGGTGAAAACAAGAAAGCATAAGGGATTAAAAAAAGTTAGAGAATTTTGCTTCTCCAAGTGAATACTTGCTATTTAATAACTATATCACTTAAATAATTGATTATTATGAAGAGTAATTTTTAGCTATCCTTATAAATTAAAATGAAATAATTACAATATCGGTTTCATTTGCTTTGGCGTTGAACTAATACTATGGTAAAAATGAAATAAAATGTAAAATCAAATATGAGTCCTGCAGACGTTATTAATTCTAGTCTTTTCACTCCTAAGCTAACTTTAACATTATTGATAAAAATTTCTTTGCATAGACAGATGGTTGAGGCAGACTTTGCATAGGTGGTATGCAGAATAAAAAAGAATAATGAAGGGTATGAGAGGGAAAAAAATGGTTGGGAATCCCTGCTTTAGCAAAAAGAGAAAAGGTGAAATAACTTTCTTAAAGGCAATCACTAATGAAAAACAATTTTCCTTCAACAATTCATTATAGCCACATATTCATTCACCTCAATAAATGCAAATTTCATCATATATACAAACTTAAATACTTGCAACTACTCAAAAAATCTCAAGTTTTTATCATACTGTAATTAACAATCTGAAAGCACTTAAACACTGCCATAGAACAGAATGAATTGCATATCTGATCGCTTTAAAATCGCTCTTTTTTTAAAAAAAATTTTTAGTTTGTTTACATTGAAAAATTATTTTATTAATTACATAAAAATATTTCCGTAACTTTTTGAATAAAATACTAAAATGATCATTTCAATCTGCATAAACGGAATGCTCAAATTTCAAGAGTAAAAAATCAGCAACTTAATGAATTTCATTAACAACCTTAAATCCAAAACTTCGGAGGAAAAATTTTAGATATGGTGTATATTTCTAAATAATTCTCTTTCATATCACATTGCAAAACATTCAGTAGTATTGTTTTATAAAATGTCAGTGGAATTTTAAAGCTGTTGGTGAATTACGACTCAAGATATCAGCACATACAAAAGTTCCTGGCAAACAAAAACATTTTTATTTCAGATCTTGTTTTCATAAAAATACATTTTTCTGGGAGAAAATGAGTAATCTATTCAAAATACAACTACAATATTAATGTTAATTTCAATATAAAATATATAATTTACTCAAAAACATCACCCAACATTGAGAATTCTTTCTACTACAGAACTAAATGCAATGGCAGTGAAAAAAAAAAAACATGGACCTTTTTTGTTATCTTGTTTAAATATTTTAGGAAAACAAACAAAACTGTGCTATGTCTTTCGTTCAGATGTTGGTAAGGAATAAATAACAATGACAGTGAGATTGCACTAAGTACAGGAGATATGAATGTAGACAATACAATGGCACACACACTTAATGATCAAGGATTCTGAGGTTTCCAGATACAATTTTGTTCTCCAATATCGATCCTGGAGGTATATCTATTCGGTCTCCATGATTAGCAATAATTATAACTGTCCCCTAAAAAGAAAAGGACAATATAACTCTAAATCGCTATTCACATTGCAACTTGAATACAATTTTTAAAAAAATTAAAAATATAAAACATTTTCCCTTCACATTCAAAAAGTTTAATTACAGATATGACATCTCTAAAAGTTACAAAATTGTACTCCAATTCAAGAGTATGATACAAATTTTAATCTTTGTTTAATGCTTATGCTCCAAGCAATATACAATACTCATGAAAAAACTTTGCATCCAATATTATAAAAATTGTTTAACGCTTATGCTCCAATCAATATACAGTACTCATAAAAAAAACTTTGTATCCAATTAATATATATAAAAAGACAGATTGAAGTAACATGGTCTGGTTTGGCTACGTGCCAAACAGACTGATTATCTGTCTATGCCCATACGTTAGCATAAACTGTTTTCAATCTTTGGTGATTTAAGTTTCTCTTCTTTTTATTATTTAGCCTGCTTCACCCATGCGTGGTAAAAAAAATTCCATTACCTGTTTAGATTCATTATAGTATTCTACCTTCGCCGATCAGTTAGAAGTTTTCTTGAATCAGCAGAAGATTGTTGTATATCGTTAATTCAACAAAGGATAAGTATCTTTAAATTTTTTTACTAATTGAATTTGTGGTGCTTTAATCACTATTTGTTATCTTTAATGTTTTTTACTAATTGCTTTTAAAGTTCTGATTTGAGTGTTGGTAAATAAGTTGTTTTAAGCTATTAAAAATAGTTTTCTTAAGATTTGATTTTGCATCATTTTAATTAAAAGGGTTCTTTCTTAATATTTGAATTTGTGGTGCATTCTATTACAAAAAGTATCTTTAAAGTTTTTTACTAATTGCTTTTAATTAGTTCTGATCCTAGTGTTGGTAAAAATGAGTTATAGTTCACAGAATTCCGGACTCTTATATTGTGTACTTTTAATGTTCATATATATTTACATCTAAAATTTACTACAAATTATAATTTTTTCAGTTCCTAAGGACTTCGCCAATGTGCATTAGATTTTCTACTACAAATTTTGTTAGTAAATCTGTGACAATCGGATACAAGATATTGTTGGCGAGTTAAAAGTCCGTCTTAGACGGCACAAATCTTCTAGCATTATAAAAACAGCTAGAGTTTTATCCAATATATTAAATCGTTAATTCATGATTAAGACTTGGAAATCAACAAAATATCCAAAATGAAACAGTCTATAAGTGAATTTGATATTTAAAAAAAATTGAAAACAAAAATTTTAAAAATAATTTGAAAACCATGAAAAGTTCAATTACAAAATCTTTGAAAAGGCTCAGCAACTCTATTACTGTACTTGTGAATTTTATTGAAATTACAAAGTTTTACCAAAGCTGGGTTTATTATCCTCAGACTGCTCTGCCCCAATATAATGAAACAATGACATTCGAGGGCAATAAACCATAGAAAAAAATGTAGGCCAGCATTATATCTGCTTTTTTTTTTTCTTTCTGTATTGCTTTTTAAAGTTCCTAAGCCAGCAAATAACAGTTTCTTGTAGAATGGTACAAATAAATGCAAATCTTCAAAGTAAATCTTTAGATTAATGCCTACTTCAAACTTTCTTATGCAAAGAAGGATCTTATTCTAAGCAAGTTCTATAAATTTAGTTTAAATTAGCAAAATCCATATATCTGAAGTTGCAGTAGAGCTTTATACTTAAAAGAACCAATATCAAATCATTATGTAAGAAGTTACTACCACTGTATCTATAAGAGTTCATAAAAAAAATGAACTTTAAAACAAAACCCTAAAAGGCGAGTATGGAAATGTTGCTATGGAGTTCTATACATAGAATACAAAATTAAACGAGTTAAGGCAATACATGTGTAAACTTTCCATTTATTACCTTTAGTGATACTCCTTTCCCAAAAGTCACAT
>BGPR01023650.1:0-24042 GCA_013235015.1 Araneus ventricosus | reverse complement strand
CTGTATGTCTGTGTCTGTGAACACGATAACTCAAAACGTATTAGAGATCAAAGGGATAAATTTGAGTCTGTAGTCTTTAAACATAATTTGTAGGTTTCATCAAATTTTGGACAAATCCGCAACAGAAATTTGTGCAGTGTCTGCATTTGCACTGGTATGCAACCTTCTAATTCAAAACTTCGAATAAATTCAAGGATGTGGCCTGTTGCGTCATGAAATGGGATCCAGATCCAAATTTGGGCACGCTGACGGAGTATCTCTGTCTTCGTTAGCTAAAGGCATTCCTCAACGCGTCCATGGCTCTCACCGCAGCCAGTTGAATGGCATCTCTGGAACCTCCTCTCCTTTGGAATTTGATTTTACCTAAACTATTTTCGATAGTCACTGATGATCCTAGTTTACAGATGGTTCAAGTTTTGCCCGGGGGAGAGGGAAATAGATGCCCTTTTTCGAAAGTATGACGAAAGCTAGGGAGACCATCCAGCTGGTTATTTTGGGCAATTGTAATTCCATGACTGTGAACACACAGACAGACATAATTCCAAAATTGTGTTTTTTGGACTCGGGGAGGTCTAAAAGGTGGAGATTCGTCAAAATCTCGAGTTCGAATTTTTTGACGATTACAATACTTTCTCTTTGTATACTTCGTATACGAGAAAGTAAAAAGCTTTAAAAGCAGTGTTTGGCCTGATTAAATTTGTATTCGTTGAACAACATTTATAAAGTCATGTTCATCTAAACTCTCTTTTGTTTGGGAGATGATTGCTTGGATTGATTATCAGTCATTCACAAAATAAGACAAAAGCCAATTACAGAAACTAATTAATGCCACCCTTTATATATTTTAATTACTTCAAGCTAAATGTTTTCAGGTTACCTTACTTCTAAAGCATAAAAAATGGGCGAATAAAAGATTTGCTTACACCAGTGATGAGAAATCTACTGCCCCCGGATCAGATCGTTTCACGCTCAGAAGTTCTATCTGGCCCGCCGTAGATTTTATAGCAATTAGAAATTCTATATTTATAGCAAAATACAGCTTTTAGAAAGGTAGTCACAGCTTCTTTCTCATTGTATTAGTATTAAAGAATTTTTAAATAATATTATGAGTCCTTATTAGTTTTGTAGTAAATTATATTTGCCAGCTATTTTTTCTTCTTCGGTCCCCGGATAAAAAAATGCCGATTCATGGCTTATACGGAATTTTTAAAGCACCTATTAAAAACAAGCAGAACTGACATTATTTTATTATTTTTGGCTTAAAACAATTTATGTATAACTTATCACCAAACAAGATTTTTAAAAAAATCAATAAGGTTATTAACAGTAATTGAAAGCTAAAATCCAAAGAATGTATATTAATTTTCAGTTTATTTTATCTTAGCTATTCTTAACTATTTATTTATGAAACAAAGGAACACGTTTACTTTCAAAATAAATGTTATCTTTGCTATTACCGTTCAGATATGGCCCTTTAAGAAAAAATTGCTTTCTCAATAAAAAAAAAATGCAATAGTTCCAGAAATTGTTCATTTTATTTATTTAAAACAAGCTCTCACAGAATTAGTAAAAAACAAACAAGAGCAACTGGAAAATGTCACGCTTTGTCAATTTTAATCACTTCCAAAACTGTTTGAAGTGTTTGATCGATTATTTACACGCAAAAAAAGTTCAGGCACTAATTTATTCCAATATTCCTTCGTTCATTTTCTGTTGTATCAAATGTACAAAAATAACAACCGAAATCATTCGAGCATTATTAAAGTTTAACGCCAATTAGAGAAACGTTTTATAAAAACTTAATGAAGTAGAAACAAAAATATTTGGTCACTGTTATGAAACAAAAAAAATAGAAAAAATAAAAATTAAGTACAAAGTAAAAGAATAAAATATAAGAAAAAGCAATTGAAATTGAAACTGCAGCCTTTTCTTTTTCGCGCAGATAATTGAAAACTGTTTTGCATGTAATTCAATAAACTTGATTTTATTATAAGTAATAAAGATAAGAGCATGGCCATTTTTTTTGAGGAATTAAGTTGTTTGTAATAATAGAAAAAAAAGTCGATTAAAAAATGGAGAATGCATTTATTTCCACCTTGAAAACAATAATAATGGATCTAACAATTAGTTAAGATCATACATGCAAGAGCATAAGATATTAATTAGAAATAAAGAAAATTGTTTTTTCAGAGTATGTAAAACGCCTTTTTAAGCAATTTACAGCTAGCTTTTCTACATTTTTACGAATCACAATAAAAACCATTTTTTCAAATAAATATATGAATCAAATTAAAAAAAGGAGAAGGCTCCTTCACATTTATTCCTTAGAAGTGTATTGCAAATTAAAATTTGCAACAGCTAACATTTTATGCATGGCTTTGACAATTTGGACGTTAAGAAAGACATTTATAAGGGCTGTTGATGGTTTGTAGATAAGTGCACTAAAGCAAAATTTGAAATACTTGATGAGTTGATACTTGATAATGATAAGTGATTATTGAGAGAAAATCAGTCATATCATTGTATCCATCCGAAACTCACATTTTTAAAGTTTCTTGAAAAGTCGTTTTTGTGATGAGAAAACAAAGAATATTAAAATCGTATTTTATTTTTGGATTGTTTGTATTATTCATTTAATTTTTTATAACTTTTTTAAAGTGTAGTAAAATGCCCGAAAGATTTTCAATTATAATCAGTTTAGATAAGGAAAAATGCATAAAAATAAACACCAGCATGTATTTTGTACACATCTTTGACAATTCTACCTTTAAAGATGACATTTAGAACAGTTTTTGAAAATAAATGATTTTTAAAAGAATATCGCACCGTTCCTTTATGCTTGTTCGTAACTTTTTTTTCATATTAAAATTTTTAAAAAGTTATTTCTTGGAAACGAAAGCAATATGAATCAAAAGTTGATTTAATTTTTTCATTTTCTCAAATTATTTGTCACAAAAATTTTCGTTATTTGTTATTCGTCTATTTCAATGTTTAAAAAACTGCTTGAAAAAAATTGGTTTATAATGCTTTTAGTTATAAGGATATATGTATATACAATATATAAAAGATAAACATATCAGAAACATAATCAATAGAATAAAAAACATTCATACCTATATTCATTCATTCATATGCGAAGACTTTTTTTGGTATGTAAACCTTCTTTTTAACACTGATTTTTCAACTGTTCTAACGCTTTGTCTTCTTTCTTTCTTTATTTGATATATACACATTTTTTTGACACTCTAGTCTTAGGTTCTTCGCATGTTTTTCCATTTAGGGTGGAGTTCAGTGTCTATGACTTTAATGTCCACACTGTTTGTAGAAAATACTAGACTCTGCATATGGTTCGCATTTATTTTACTCCCTCACGAATCATCAATGTGCTATACCTGCAAACATACTTTATCTTCATTATTTCTCAACTCCATTTGAATTTTATTTATTCTACTTGTGTATATATATGCATATACAAAAATTATGTTTTTATTAATTTATGTATAGATTTACGGTATATATGTGGCAAATGCGCTGAGAACGGCTGTGCTTGCCTCATGACTATGGATAGCAAGTGCCGGTTTTATCCAGTGGTATAAAAGCTTGTCAGTTCCACGGCTAATGCTGTACTTATCGGGATTACAACGAGGATGTTCTCATGTTCTGTAATCTCTGTGGCATTCATTAACCATGTTTTTAACGTGTGAATTCTTGTTCGTATTTGTTGAAGTGTCTTTATTGTTTATCTTGTTACCGAGAACGAAGTTAGTTAATTTGAGCCCTTCGGAGTTAGATGCATGTTAAACACACTGTGGCAACTTGGGCCACAGTAATCCCTAAAAAGAGAAATTATTAGCATGCACCTTCCCATCCAATGGGAAATTCAATTAGTATGAAAAAAAACATGGACGATTAAAGTCCAAAGAATGGAATCGGTAATGTGCCGATTTAAATGTCATTATTCTAAATGTTCTGTTTTGTGAAATACGTATTCGTGAATGTTTGTGTCGTGTTGGCGTTCGTCATTCGCCATTGTGAAATAAATAATTGAAAAATGCAAAAAGGACTGATCATTTGAACTTTTGAAAGAACACGCATAAATTGAACCTCAGGCTTAGCGCCACACACACAGTGGCCACACCATTTCAGTGAACGTTAATTTCTTACATATGCCTTTTTCATACGGTGATACATTCTTCGGTGGTATGAAGAAGTTATTCATTACTTAAGATGTGAACCGTGATATCCACCAAACGGCCATTATCGAAAGCACCCCTATTAGCAGAAGATGCTCTAGAATATTCATACGATATCTTTACGTTGCAGTTGTTACATCGTAGTGATATCGTAAAATATCACATAGCTAATAGGGACAGCACGAAAAACGCAGGTAATCTAATAAAACCAAACATAGTAAGAGAGAATCAAACTAATGACATGACTTTGTAAGCAGTGGATATCCTTGTTTTATAATACAATATATAAGAAATGCTTGATTCAATTGAATTAAGAAGCTCGCGAAGTTAGGTTAGGCTAGGTTATATTAACGCCCCGTTTTGAAGAAACACGACGGCTATTTAAGAAAGGACCTTGTAATTTTGAACCGCGGTCAGATGACGAGGACGACACATCAGCTGACACCCCCTCTCCAAACTTCCGCGCCACACCAACGTAAGAAGCTCGTTAAACGCGCTCAACAGAGCAGGATGGTCTGTTGAGCGCGATATCAGGTAGCCTAGACCCGGAAGAAGGTCAGTCAAGGTATCTAGACCCGGCGATATCAGGTAGCTTAGAGATATCAGGTAGCCGGTCTCTGATCCTCTACATCGGAAACTCTGAAACCGGGCCGGTGCTCACGCTCGATTTGTGTTGGACAAAATCATTAAGGAAACAAAATGTCGGAGAATTGATTAGCAGCGTGAAGTACATTATTACAGCGTGAAGTACAGTATGAATTATCGACACTTTTTCTTAGCATTTTCCACAGAAGTCGGAGGTAAATTGGATAATAGTTGGAGGTATGTGTGCAGTGCTCAACTATCTATCAATATTCGACATGCCACTAATCTCTTCTCAGATATTTTGTTTCGTTAATATATGTGTCGAATAAATATTTTGTGCGTCACTTTCCCACCGCCCTTGAAAATAGATAAACGATCACCCCAGCAGTGGCGCAACGAAGGTAAGTGTCATCCGGATCATAAAATGATTTTTTAAATCCCAAGCCCGTCATCATCAGTGATTTAGTTTGTGTTAATAGCGTCCGGAGCATGGTATTTTTGATGTGATGTCGTCTTTCCGCTCGTTACAGTGATAATCGGTCGAGCTTCCTTGTGTGATGCTCGGACAGCTCCGAGCCAGACCCCCTGTAGCGTGCATTCCACTGACTCCAAAGAACTGCCGTTTGCGGCTTGAGTGGTGTCAAGCTAGAGCTAATTGAAGGACGGAGTGGAGATCTGTTGTGTTTTCTGATGAAAGGCGGTTCTGCCTTGGTGCCAGTGATGGCCGTGTGTTGGTTAGAAGGAGGCCAGGTGAGCTCCTGCAACCAACCTGTCTGCGGACTAAACATACTAGACCTGCACTTGGAGTTATGGTCTGGGGAGCAATTTCCTATGACAGCAGGAGCACTCTTGTGGTTATCCCACGCACCTTGACTGCAAATTTGTACGTCAGTCTGGTGTTTCAACCTGTTGTGCTGCCATTCATGAACAGCATTCAAGGGGGGTGTTTTCCAACAGGATAACGCTCGCCCTCATTCCGCTGTTGTAATGCTCTACTGAGTGTCGACATGTTGCCTTGGCCTTCTCGATCACCAGATCTTTCTCCAATTGAGCACGTATGGGACATCATTGGACGACAACTACAGCGTCACCCACAACCAGCCTGTACTTACCAACCAAGTGCAACAGGCATGGAACTCCATCCTACACACTGACATCCGGCACCTGTACGACACAATGCATGCACGTTTGCATGACTTCATTCAAAATTATGGCGGTTACACCGGTTATTAATGTACCAACATTTCACATTTGAAATGGCTCTTCTCGCGCTTACATTAACCTGTGATCCTGAAACTTTAATTAATTCAATATATTACCTAAACAAATGTATTGCCAAAATTTCATGACTCTACAATAATTTTTTTGTTGGTGTTGGGATTTTTTTTCCGACAGTGTATTATAACAATATAAAAAAAGAGAATTATAGCTAGCAGAAACATTTAAACCCAGAACCAATTTGTAACGTTGCAACATCGGTACACGCTTAAACTTCTTACCGGGCAGCGATCGCTTAATGGTAAGGTCTAGGCTTCGGGTACGGAAGGTTCCGGGTCCGGAACCAACTTCTGCTGTGTATATGGGTTAAATCAGACGTCGTGGCCAAACGTCTTCCTGTTGGTGTGGTGAGGAAGTTTGGAGAGGCGATGCCAATTCAGATGCTGTCTTCGTCATCTCATCACGGTTCAAAAGAGCTTGGTCTGTCCCATGTTAGTCCTCGTGTTGCTTCGGAATGGGACGTTGTTATAACTATAACTAAACTTCCAGGACCAATTACAAAGTGCATATGGACGTTGCGCACTTAAAACTAATTGCAAGCACTCACGTTGGTGTGTTGTGGAAGTTTTCAGAGTGGAGTATCACCTGTGGTATCATCCTTATCATCTAACCACAGTTTAAAAGTGCGTGATTCACTCTAATAGTTATTAAGATTTTTTTTAATGACGGCAAAAACATTTGACTGCAGATAAAACATAATCAGTTGGAGAAGCGGTGGCAGCTGAGGTGTCGTCTTCGTCATCTGATTGCGGTTCAAAATTATAAGGTCCGTTCCAAAATAATCTTCGTGTTGCTTGAGAACGGGACGTTAATATAACTAAAATAAGTTAAACTACTCGCCTTACCCTATACCACTGCTGGAAGTGATAATGCTGACAGTTTTTTAAAAATTACTTGTTGAAACTCGAAGATTTTCTAAATGAGCGATGCTATTTTTGTTATTTACTGCTTAGAGCAAATATGCAAAATTTCTTTGTTGCTAAATGCAAAAAAACACAAATAAATTGATAATATAAATTGAAGCATACGATCAAAAGATTTGCTCTGTGTTTCAATTTATTTATTTTATTTATCTTCAATCTTTTCAATCAATTAAATAAAAGAAAACAGCAACTCAGTTTTACTTTCAAAATAAGGGTCATTCTTCCGATTTCCCTTTCATTTACTGTGTTTTAAGAAAAAGTGGAATGCTCTTAATAGAAAAAGATAACTATATGAATAAACCTATATTGCAGAAGCATAAATTTATCATTTTGTTTGTTAAAATAAAATACTAGTTGAATTAAAAGAAAAATAATTAGGATCAACGGGAAAATGTCACGCTTTGTAAATTTTAATCACTTCAAAAACCTTTTGAAGTATTTGATCGAAAGTATATGTGCAATAAAAAGTTAAGGAATATTTTATTTAAGTATTCTTTCCAGTTTTCAAAATCAGTTGTAGCAATAAAAATCGAACTCATTCGAGCGTTAGTAAAGTTTAACGCCAATTAGAGAAACATTTTTATAAAAACTTAATCTAGTGAAAACAAAAATATTTGACAATGTTATTAAAAAAAGTAAGAATTAAGCACAAAACATAAGAGACGAGATAAGAAAAAAAGTGGACACAAATTGAAACTATTGCTTTTTTTCTTAGGAAGACAGTTTAGTCGAAAATTGTTTTTCATGAAATTCAATAAACTTGTTTTATTTAAAAGCAATAAACATGAGAAGAAGATAAATTTTTCAAGAAATTAAATTGTTTATAATGATGGAAAAGATAGATTGGTTAAAGAAACAAATGGATGCGTCCGTTTTAACTTTTAACTCTAAGACAATACTAATGTGCCAAATAATTAATTAAGAGTTTAAGATAATAACTAGAAACAAGGAACATCTGCTTTCAAAGGTATGATACAGGCGCTTTGAAACAATTTTAAGATTTTTATTTTCATGTTTCAAGAATAATATAAAATAACTTCTTGAAACATGTAGATAAATGATATCCTAGCAAAAAAAATCATGTAGGCAAATCGGAAAGAGGCAATAGATTTCATTCTGTCTGCAGATATAAGGAAAAGGAAATTTCCCCCCTCTGCCATCCAAAAACTCTAATTTCATAAAAATTTGGAGGGTGAAAGAAATGATGACAGATTTCCAACAAGATGTCACAATCATAGTTTAAAAAGCAGTCGCAGTTAGGGATAATTCGCCTAATTTGAATTATCTTTCTGTCTTCAATCGTACGGGAGCTATGGGGAAATTAAAGTTGGCTCATCTGTAGTCTCGGCCGATATTTTCTCCACGCCTGTAAACTTTACTCATCGTTTTAGAAGCGACAAACTCTTTTGAGTTCTAGGCGCCATTATCGGCGAAGATCTGCAGAAATTTTTCCGACGGTCATATCACGACAAAAATTACAGCAGGTAATCGTCGATTAACGAGCAACGGCAACTATCTCAATTTTTTGAAATTTCAAAGAGGAACCAAAATCTGAATTTTTAGCAAACAATAACGAATTTTTCTGAATTTTTTTAACATCTGATACGTACACGAGACCGCATATTCCTACCAGATGTGAACAAAAAATTCAGAAATATTTGTTATCGATTGTAAAAAATTCAGATTTTTCTTCCTCTTTGAAATTTCCAAAAATTGAGATAGGTGGCGTTGTCTGTTAAGCGAAGCAATGTTTCTACACAGAATATACCTTAAAACTTTAGACTCGTTTACCTTAGAATGTGTTTTTGGAATAAAAATGATCCCCTGCCTCTAGTTATATAGGTTTCACAATTTTCATTTTAATAACGCATTTAGTAAATTTCTTGTGAATCTCTAAGTACGTGTGCTGAAGAAATATTTGAAATATTATTGAGAGAATGCCAGGTTTATCGTCATAAATTTAAAGCGAAAGCAGCTTTGGTATCTATATTTTTTTGTTAAAGATTAAAGAAATCCAAACAATATCGCAGTCATGTGACAATTGTAACTGCGCAGGCCTTTTAATATCTAATTTCATGTTGTCATATACCATCCTTATTCCTACTATAATGTGGGCCACCAGCCGAGTACCTGTAGATGGCGCTGCCATCGCCAGTGACGTCAGAGCATCAAGCTGTTGAGAACAAAAGACAAGAAGGACGACGGAATTGAACTATGACGTGTCGAAAAGACTGAAACGACTTATCATGATGTGAATTCTGATAGAACTATCTATTAACTGTACATAACTTTAATTGTAAATAATCTTTCTTAAAAATGTGATCTTAATCCTGCATAATATAATAGTTAGTTAAAGTTTCCGAGTGATTATTTTTATGGAACCCAACATTAAGCCTAATCGAATGATCGAATAATATACGCAAGGCATTTCAAAACTATATCAGCCCAGAGAAATTTATACGAATCACGCAAACATGACTTTATTCGGAATTAGTTCATTTTACAGTGTTCAACGTCTAACTTTAATAATAATTATCCGAAATTAGCTATCTAAGGTTTTAAGAGTTATCTAGATATATTTCAACACTTTGAAGAAAATTCATGATTTTCAAAAGGCATTTTAAGCAAAATTAAACTATTCTCAACGTTCTAACTGCAGTTAACAATCAATGCTAATTTTTTACATACTTTTATTTAACAGAGTATAACTTTTTTTTAAGATTTATATTTAATATGTGTACTTTTATTTGCTTTCATATGTTCTTTTTCTTTTGATAGTTTGCAATGTTTTTTTTTTTTCATCTTATATTTTCACATTTTTACATTAATCTGGTCTGATTTCTTTTGTCGATCCTTCTATTTGATATACTTTTATTTAACGTGATTTGTTTCATGTCAATGAATATGGAATTTTGTAATCGACTTATTTATGGGTTAGAGTTCTGAAATTTTGAACACTCGTGTGTCCTTTATGACGACACACCATTTTAATATTTTAAGAACTTAATTATCAGTTAATCGCTTAATATAATTAAATTCTATTTTCATGAGTGTGGAACCACAATGGTAGTGAATTTGAGGGTAAAAAAACTGGTTTTAAGATTCCATAATTTATATAATTATTAATTAGCCGCCTTTTACGACCAATTGTTCGCCCGTAACATTAATAGAAATATAAATATGTCAATTAAATATAAATTGGCGAAATCGGAATAGTGGTTGGGGGGGGGCTCTGTCAATGAGTGTTCCCCATAAAGAAGTGAATTCCCAGATAGCAAAGAAAGTTAGTCAAAAAGGTTTTGGAAACCTTGTCGTCAGCAAAGGTAAAGGGTTGTCACAAAGGATTCCATGACAAGGGTTGAACCTTTCGGAAAGGTTCGCTAGTCAACTTGAAACAAGGTTTTCTGTAAGGTTTCTAGTAAGATTTCCACAAGCTTTTATTGCAAGCTTGTTTCAGGCCTTTCAAAAGGTTGTTAAGGGCCCTCCTTCGGCGGACAAAATAGAACCCCCTCCGAAGCCGTAATCCTACAGAGGGGTCCAACCCCTTTTTTCATTCCCCTTCTTCTGACGTCATCTTAGTCCAACTTAGAGTTATCTGGAATGCCAATGGACCTTATGCACTGTTTGGGTTCGAGAGTATAGAAAAACAGCTGTGGAGGAATAAACAAAACGATCGGCCTATAAACGACTCAGAAATAAAAGCAGTTCTGAGTCAGCTGCTTAAGACTGACCAACAGCTGCCTCCGGCAGGTCACGTGTCGGAAGATGTGACGTCACAAGCATAAGGTCCATTAGGAACCTTAATTATTAATTTCAATTAATTTGATTATTCTCATTTTTAATTGAACTTACTTGTACGATTTCGTTGTAGATTGTGACAAAACTTCACATTCCTCCATGCCGGGGATCAAACCCGAGTTCATAGAGTTGGAAGGCAAGCACAATAACCACTATAGCCGACGGGGCTACACATGATGGTACAGGTGGTTCATAAAAAGCGGGAATGTTTTCCCAAACGGTTTGCGCGGAAATACTTTGGCGGACTTGTCGTTCAAACCTTGTCGACGCGGTAGTTCATGAAAAGCTTTCCTATGTAAACCTTGCGTCTATGTTTTCCGAAACGACTTGTGCGGAAATGTTCTCGCGGACAGCCTATGGAAAGTGAAATGGCAACCTTTCCGCAACCTTCTTTGCTATCTGGGTTAGTGTTTATAGGATTTCTGTCGAAAATGGTGGGTGGTTGTGGGGATCAGGCGACTACTGAGGCGACTCTAGGGGTTATAAATATTCATAAATAAAATTGGAGAAACCCGTCCAGTGGGATGGAGGACTCGCTGTTTGGTTTTTCTAATTATTTTGAATATACAGATTATAAATTAAAGACAAAAAGTAGAAAATGATTAAGATAAATAAGATCTTCTTTTTAGTACATTAATAGAAGACTGTTTTTAAATCCAATTTTTATTAAATTTATCAAATATGAAATTACTGCAATGGCTGACTGAACTTCATGCTCGACTTAACTAAAAGGCTTTCAACCATGGAAAATAATATTTCACAAATTTATACTCTTATCGCCGTTCACTCTAAATCTAATTACAATATCTGAAGCCTCGTACAAGGTATTATTAAAATATAATCAGAGATACTTTCCATCCGTTGAATCTGGGGAAAATTCCCCTAATTGAAAAATTTGCTCAGGGAAAACAATCGGCCGTTAAATCTTAGAAAGTATTTATAGTAACAGGATTTCATGATTGTTACGCGGCGACAGATTCCAAGAACTGGTTTTCCGGCTTTATCGATCGAGTTATGCGAGGCATTGAAATGCAGGATAAACATGAAAACTAGATCGTTGTTACGGGGGCGACGTCGATTTTCACTCTTGACATTTGGCGAAATAATTC
Source organism: Araneus ventricosus (assembly GCA_013235015.1). Taxonomy (NCBI): domain Eukaryota; kingdom Metazoa; phylum Arthropoda; class Arachnida; order Araneae; family Araneidae; genus Araneus; species Araneus ventricosus. The sequence goes on along the minus strand of BGPR01023650.1, from coordinate 12,156 downwards.
ATCCGCGCCAAAATGCTAATCTCTTTGATTCATTTCAGTCAGAATCAGATTTGACTTTTATTCAAAATGCTCAGTTCAGTCAAGCCAGAATCGTATTTGAGTCGATTCAAAAATTTTAATAGGATATGACTGCACTGTTTCCTGGATATCGAAAGTATGTATTGATAACATGAGACTAAATTTCCATTCTGAATGTTTTAATATTATTACTTCTGGAAAGGTAGACATTGCGAGTCAATTATTGTACATAATCTCGCATTTCTATACAGTTATTTCAATATAATATTACAGCGTTGCATATAAATAGAGATTAGCTTCAATGCAAAGGTGTTCGACTTATTAGTAAATAGCTGGTAAAATTAGTTCGATGGCGAATAATTAACATGATTTTTTTTATATTTTTATAGATAGACGCACTGAAAATAAAATAACTGGTATTGGAATAGTACAGTTGGTTAATAAATATACTAGAAAACGAAAAAAATAAAGGACAAGATGAATCATTTAACATTAAAAAAATTAAAAAAACATAAAATTTTGTATTAGACAGAATGGCGCGAAAATGCAGCAATTTCTAATAAAATACAAAAAATAAATATACAGGAATATGAACAAACAACAACAAGAACAGAAAAACATAAAAAATAGACACAGTGAATCTGGTGCGTGCAAATGCAGCAGCTCCAGGAATGCAGTGACAATAATGCATTACTAACTAACAGAATAAAAACCCATTACAGAACAAAAACAAGACGGTAATAGATACAAAAAACACAATACAATTGAAAAAAGAAGTTATTGTTAGTTAATAAAGACACTTTGAAAAATCCATATGCAAGTCTTCCTTGTAAGACCAGCGATATTGTTTCCCTTCCTCTTTTTTTCATATACGGGTATATTCATAGGGTAAGTCATTAAGTAAGTCACAAAAGATAAGAAAAAATTACCATGATAATCACTTGGAAACAATTTTAATTTTCAACCTAATCTCCACCAATGTTGATGTATTTATCCGATCGCTTTATCAGCGCCCCAATTCCATCTGCATAAAATTGTTTGGGTTGCTGTCTCATCCACAGTTGGACTTCGTGTTGAACGTCATCATCATCTCATCGTCATCGTCGTCGTCAGATGAAAATCGCTTGGGACTAAGTCTGGGCTGTAAGGTGGATGCTGTAGCACTGACCATCCAGACTTAGGCCCAAGCGATTTTCATGTGTTTGGGCCACTAAAACAACATCTTGGAGGCAAACACTTTCCAGAAGATGACGACGTTCAACACGAAGTCCTACTGTGGATGAGACAGCAACCCAAAAAATTTTATGCAGATGGAATTGGGGCGCTGATAAAGCGATCGGATAAATGCATCAACATTGGTGGAGGTTAGATTTAAAAATAAAATTGTTTCGAAATGATTAACATGGTCAATTATTTTTTTCTTATCTTTTGTGTTTTTTTTTACTTACTTAATGACTTATCCTCGTATTTCCATAATATTGCCCATTTAGCGTTTAGCTTCGTCATATTGTGAAGAAAAGTGAGTATGCATTTGTACAGCATCCCTTTTATCGATTATGACTCAAATTTGATGCAGATCTTCAATTTTGGTACCAAGACCACATACCAGATTTCATTTTTCTAGCTCGTTGCCTCTTTTAGTAATTTTATTCATATACAAACAGAATGGACTGACAAACGGACAATGAACAGACTGATCTAAAATTTGTCAGAGTTTTAATTAGTGTAAAAATCATACACGAAATTTCACTCATCTATCTTGATGCGATTTTAAGTAAACAATTTCATATACGCACAAATCATCAGTGGAAAGTCAAGTCGTTGATGAATTTGATCTACAATTTGATGCAAATCTGTAATTCTGGATAAAACTAAAAGTAGAATTTCCTTCATTTAGCATATGGGTTATTATATTCATATTCACTTGCATGTATTTATGTTCATATTCCTTTGGCGGAGTTTCCCCCAAATTTGATTCAGCTCAACAATTTCTGTATAAAAACCACATACAAATTTTCATTTCTCTTTTCTGAGTTATCGTGTTCATAGACAGATGACTAAGTCTAAAAGATTTTTAAAGGTCCTAGTTAGGTCTAAAATGAAGTTTTGTTAAAATATCAAAATTGAATTTTTTGCGTGATTACAATACTTTTTCTTTGCACACTTTGTCTAAGAGAAATTTATGTCTACTTAGGAGGCAAAAACTTTTATCCAAAAATTTATTAATTAGGGAAGAGAAAGTATTGATAGCAGAGATTCCAAACCTGTGGTACTTACCCCTGGGGTACGTGATATCAAATTGGTAATGTTGGAGAAAAGAAAACGCCATTAATTAAAGTTACAGAATTGTGTTTCCCAAATTAATACTCGCTATTTAACCCTTTCGCGTTCATTGGTTTCGCAGTGAAACCACCCATTGAGCATTTTTTTACTGCGCATGGGCGAAACTTAGCGTAATTTTTCTTTCATAAGTTAAGAGCCAGATATATAGGCCAACTTATATAAAAATTCCAGTTTATTTCTGTTAGTATTCACAAATATATCAGTATTGCAAGAGGTAAATTGCTTTTGATCTTTAAGAGTAACAAAAAGATAAGGGTTCTTGGGCAGAATGATATTTTTTTAGAGTTGAATCTTCGAAAGTAATACCGAATTTTAAGAAAGTTGAATATCCTAAATACTCACGTATACTTATAGATTAAATACATAATTTAAATTGCATTTGGATGATAACTTATTGGGAGGAAAAACAGCCCACTACAGTTCATTGGTTTCACTGTGAAACCACAAATTTCTTGAAAATAAAAAAATGCTAAATTCTTTTCTTTTACATATTTATGATCAGTTGCATATCTAATACCCATTTTTTAAAATAAATTTGGTAATTTTCAAAGCGAAACATGTAGTGAACTTGAAAGGGTTAATAACTATACCACTTGAAAAGTTGGTTATTACAAAGTGTAATGTTGTAATAGAGTGTAAAACATTTTTATAAGTTAATGGAAAAGTATTACAATATTGATTTCATTTGTTTTGGCGTTGAGGTATTGTAAAAATGCAATAAAATGTAAAATAAAAGATGTCTAACAAATATTAATAATTCGATACTTAAGCTAACATAAGCCTTTAGAGGTACGGGTGATATGGAGCGGAGGGTATGATAGTAGGGGGTACGCGAAAATGTAACGATTATTCAATGGATACTCTAGATAATAAAGGTTGGCATCTAATGATTTAGAGTAATAAAGTGCTTTGTTCCTACATATATAGGTACGAAATTATATCTAATTATAAAACAGAAATTCAGTGTTTTATTCCAATCATATCCAATGTTTAGAATAGTAGCTCTTGAGAAATAGATTCGACATGCAGGGTGTCCCAAAAATATCCGTACAACTTCAAGCTTTTACTTAAAAAAAGATTAGATCTACAACAAATTTTTTTAGCTATGGACAGAACAACTCAAAAAGTTTTTTCTGTAGGTCATAGATGGTGTTGCCCGACACATAAAGACTGATTTATTGAAAATGGCGTCTCCCAAGAAGAAAGCGCAATGTGTTCTGGGTTATGTGATGTTCTTCTGGGGTTATGTGAAAGATGTTGTGTACGGAACAAAAGTTCACAATGTTGTGTACCGAACAAAAGTTCACAATGTTGTGTACCGAACAAAAGTTCACCATGTTGTGTACCGAACAAAAGTTCACAATGTTGTGTACCGAACAAAAGTTCACAATGTTGTGGAATTGACGCCAAGGATCCAAGCTGCTATAAAATCTGTTGATCAAGGCCTGCTGCAACGTTCCTGGATGGAATTAGAATATCGTCTTGACGTTATTCTTAATACGAAGGGATCCCATGGGGAACTTGACTAAGACGATAAAACCTTTTTGATTTTTTGTGTAAATAGCTGCAAAAAGCTTTGTTATAGACCTATTCTTTTTTTTTTTTGAAATTGTGCGGATCGTTTGGGGACACCCTGTATAATCGAAAGTATAATTTTTTCCCCAATAAGCCAGAAGTTGTTTATCTTCTCTCGTTTCAAAATTCATCTTTTTACTAACGCTTTTTCTTATGCCGAGAGTGAAAATCTGGAGTCTTTCTCATGTCTATCTCTCATGAATATGAATAAGTTCATTTGTTCGTTGATAAATATCATATGATTCAATGATTGCTATATTCCGAGACAAAGTGGAAGATCAAGTTTGTACCATTTTTGCACTAATACTACCATGGTAATGCAGAAATATTATATTTTCTGTGCAATAATGCTTCAAGATTATAGTACAATTTGTATCAAACGGGCAGCAATAACAATTTGAAGTCTCCACTGCTATTTCAAATGCAACTTAATCAACTTTGAGGTTTGTTTTCTCTGAAATGAATCTCATGGAATTGATTCACTGGAATCGGTTCACTTTAACTCTGAACCCTCGATATATAAAAAACGCCTGAAAAGAGAAAGAAAATATACGCACACAGATCAGAATATATACCTGTATTTGCACAATAAATGGAGGAATTGGGATCCGGATAATCCATTTAATACAGTTCTCTTGTTTGAATGGTTGGTGACGTGTGTTCTAACGGCGGTTGAAGAAAGATAAATACAGACAGTCATAACGAGTTTAATGCGTGCACATTCACCTGAGCAAAAAAAGGTTCTGCTTCATAAAAGGTGCTATGAGAAGGGTTACTATAATTTTTTTAGTTGAAATCCGGACAAGCCGGAGGTTGAAGGGTCTTGAGGGGTCATAATATAAAATTCTAATAGCTTCCACCGATGACCCTCTTTCATAACACTAGCACAGAGTTTGAGGAAGTGAAAAAAATCAAAACGTCTGACTGCAAAGAAGATGTCATTTTTATTAATGTTTGGTAAATCAAAATTACATGAAAGAAACGTAGAATGAAACCAAACTGCCCAAACTTTTAATTTTCAGTTTAAGCTGAGCTCTGGATAAGAAGATTCATCCAATTTTCATTTCTTTATACGGTAGATATTTTCCGATGAGATCATTTTAATGAGGAAAATCGTATCATTTTTTATTTGTTCGGAGAATTCTGAGCAGGATAAAGTGGAATGACGTCAGCTTTTCAGAATACATCAGATTTCCCCCATTACAACCAAATTGTTCCCTCGTCGCATTTTCGACGTAATTTCGAAGCTCCGGACACTAAGGCAAACGTAAGCTTGAAATCAGGACTGTCTGGGCGAAATCCGGATGTATGATAACACTAGCTATTGTTACGAACATGGAATGTCGCTTCCCAGCAATGTTAGTCTTATGGTTAGGAAGAGAGTTCCACAGGGGTATGTATGGGAATGCCGGAGGAATGGAACCATTGACCCCGACCTTGGTGAACATTTTGGCGACTTGTCGACAAATTTGGCGACTTTGGCGAAAAAATATAGGATATGAAAAATACTAGAATTTTCTTGATATATCTATTGGGGGCCGAGATCCGGATTTCTTCAGATGATTCCATGTGTCGTCACGGTCTGTCGGGGAGACCATAAATCGCTTTGTGCTCGGATAACAGAGAGGAAAGTTTGATCGACTTGGTGGGTGTTGAATCGTCTTTGGACTTTGAACGTGTTGATCGAGTGGGATCGTCTTTTGAGACGTATCCGCAGTGAGAGTTAGTAAGCTAATAGACGCCATGCTGTACTGAAAGTGCTGTTATTAATTAGTGATTTGCTGTTTGGTTGTGCTGCGAATTTGTGCAAGTGCGGTTATTCCTGTTACTGTGCTTCATGTTTTTCGAAATATTCGAGAATAAAGTGTCCTTATCCATTACCTGCTTGTTGGACTGTTTTCACCGTACACACACACACCGGACTATTTTTGTAACTCTATGAAGGTGTTGGAAAGAGACACCCAACCGCGAAGTTGAATTTCTGTCTCACACCCAACATTCACGCCTTATCCAGAGATCAAACCCGAGCCCTCCAGCATGGCATGAATGTATGTAAAACACCTTCCCAACTGGATGGAAATGCAATTATTTCGACATCTATTATAAAATTTTACAATCTAAAATTAAGAAGGAATGAATATTACTTGATGCCGTCACCCTACAAGCCAACAGAGAAATCAGGATGAGGCAATACGCAACGCGAATATGTGTCTTCAAAAGTGAGTGTTTGTAAATGAAAGAGCTATTTTTTTATGAGAAAACAAGGCTCACGAGAAAATAATGCCACTTCGTTATACTTGGTGAGTGGTGGCCCTATCTTTTCAATGAAAGGAATCTAAACATTTGATGTGAAAGGAAATAAATAAGGAATTTAAGCTCTATTTTTTGCTTAAAAATATAATTCAGCGAACCGTCAATTTAAGGAACTAGTTGGAGATTAAGCGTATTTATAAATATTGAAGTTAACCGTGAATTCTTATATGAACAATAAGATGCAACTAATGAAATTATTCGGTATAATGTAAATGAACAATAAGTAACGTGCATAACATATTATTAACGAAACACTCTTTACAATTACATATTAAAATGATGAAAAAGAAATCAAGCTTCACTTTCCCTCTTCCAACTACATTAATCAAATTCTAGCCTTTTTAATCCTATGTTTGTTGTTTGGAGTTACGTTAATTCGAGTGTCTATTGAATAACGAGTTCATATAAATCTATAGCTTTCAACAATATTTCATTCCTTGAAACCTTTTAATATAATGATCTCTATCAAATTTATTTAACCCTGCGACGGCGTATCTGGGATTCAGCAAGTTAATCATGCACTCCCATTAAAACATTGAATTAATTAGAATTTATTTCATTGAAAATGATAAGCATATTACTTTCTCGAGACAACAGAAACGATGGACTGCCTCGATGTAGCTGAGCGAATGCATACACTGAACTAATTGCACAAACCAATAGCCTAAGATAAATGACACTTACCACTTCGATTCCTTTAAGATAAAAAAAATAAGTAGGGTATTGGGGAAAAATTGCAATTCGTTAATATTTGACGCCATCCATGTATTTTTGAATAGTACTTCTATAAATTTAGCTGATTACCGATATTTTGATAATTCTCCTTTGAAATTCACAAAATCACAAAATACATATTGATTTTTACATTTAAAAGCAAAGTGACATCCGATTATTTATGGACACATATCAGCGTTGTTTTTTTTCATAATATCGTATGTCAAAAATGACACATAGCAAAACATAAAGAATTTTAGTGTAACACCTGGAACCACAAGAGAGATAAGGCATTTTGTGACAACCAACAACAATCTTATCACATACAACATTTTGAGAGCAGAAGCGTCTAATTTATGCTAGAGCTTTGAGTCAATAAAATGCTCTGGCAAATTTGACATACGACGTTTCGAAACAACAGTTGCAGTTTTAGCTTATATAACAGTTACAGCAAACAGCGATACGATATAACAGTTACGATAGCGGATACGATATAGTTTTCTTCATATTACCTCGATGTAATCAAATAATGATGAGGAATTTAAAGTTTGATGTGAATATATTATGTTTAAATTACCACCATCAAGTTCAGTCAATTAGAACGCCTCAACAAATGTCAATATTTTTTTATCTATTATTAATTAATTAATTAATTTTTAGCATTTTTAGTACACTTCCCAGTATTACATATAAAATGAAACCTGAATGATGCTGAATTAATTAATAACTCATTTCATGTCTCCAATATGTTTTCGGTTTTTTAAAGATATTCTGGTTACATAATAGATCTCGAGATCTGACAAATTGAAAGAATATTATGAAATTAACAAACCGATTAAAAAGTTATACGTCTGGATTTTTAATAAAACCGCTTAGTCGTAATATTTTCATACATCAGAGAGAAAAAAAATATTCATTCCTAAATCTTTACGATGCATATGTTTAGTATAAAAGTCGTAAGTTTCAAGGAAGAGGTAGAATTAAATTTTCAGACTCTTTTTGGTAACTTACGTAATTCTTATGAGTAAACGGAGCTATATCCCTTTCATTGCTTAATACAAAAGCATGGGTATTTTATTTCACAATGAAATGTAAGAATTAAAAAAAATCAACAATTGACAAAAATTAAAATATAAATTATGTAATAAGATACAATCACCCTTCCTTTTTGGTTTTCATTAAATTTAAAATCTAAAATTAATTCATATTCATTGAAATAATTGAGCTACATTTCATACTGTCTTAAATGAAACAATGGATGCAATTGTTAAACCTGAAAAAACATATTTCTCATATGTTTTTAATTGATTACTATTTCTGATTACTTTTTTACTTTCCTTACTTTTTTATTGATAATTAAATTTTTACTTATTACTTTTACTTATTACTTTTTTTTATTTTCCTTACGTTTTTTCTATTGATAATTACTTTTTTGCTTATTGCTTTTACTTTTTTTACAGATAACCATACATAACGTTTTTATTGATAATCATACATAAATACCATAGTAATTACCTGCGATATATCACTGTTATTCTGAATCTATTCTGCACGCACTTACATAACAAGTTCGTTATTTCTAAAGTCGATACTTTACGCTTTAGGAAGCGGAAAGAAATGGTAAAGCTACCAAATCATATTTATGCATAGTTGCCTCTCAAGGATTTGTACCCGATTCATGCATGAATCTAAAATTCTGCATGGAGGAATAAATAGATACAATGAAGCAGACTTACGTCTCTTAACTATGAAATTCTTCAGCAAAGAGAAACAAACATAAGAGTTGTACAATATTTTTCTTGTTAAAATGTTCATCAAATCGTATATTCTACTGCGACATTGTGTTTATCTCGATAAACATGCAGCATCCATTCTTCATCTAATCTCTTAAATCTTTTCATCTCATTTTGTCGTGCGACGTTAACAATGGCTTCTGTAATTGCTGATCTAAAATTCATAGATTGATGGCATCTAAATTTAACTTTCATAGAGATACAATCGTTCCTTCTAATGAACTTGTTTGTTCATTCATTCTGAAAATAAATTAAGCAGGTCTACAGAAACATTGTCATTACAAACTAAAAGTAATTGACATAAAACTATTTTTTTAAAAATAAGGCAAGTGAGATTTTAAAATATCGTTTCATATTCTATATCTGTGGGTAAAATCCCACAGGGTAAATTAGACAGTTAATGATACCCTGATATTTAATTTTAAAAAATAACCTTTCGTGTCAATTTTCAGTTTTACCTAACTTAATCTTAGATAGGCAGTTAAAAGAAAACTAAAAAGGAATGACGGGATGTCAAATTTGCACTATTTATTCTCAATATATTAGAAAATTCCTTCGAGGCACAATTATTTATGGATCTTCTTATTAACCCTTTGAGGACTGCTGTCACACGGACGTGTTAGTTGCTTGGCACATTCTCTCCTGACTGTCACAAACACGTGCCGGCTCTTGTGGCTTTTAACTACCGACTGTCACGTTGGCGTGACACCAGCTTTAGCACAATTAGGTTTAACTAGAAAAAGTGCGCCGACCCTGAGTTGCCACGCGCTTTGCTGAAACGTCGGTCAGTCCTCAAAGGGTTAAGCTTAAAGTAAAATAGTTCAGGAAAAGTTATAATGAATCACAACTTCATTAAACATTTTTTATTATTCTTACCATGAATTAGTTGTATAAATGTTGCTCTAAGGATGTTAATAACTATTTACCCTAAACTTTAAAAATGTTATTAGCTCAATTGGATATTCCTTCAGAAGTAGTTGAGTGAAGCTTATATTAGACAAAGGATTTAGGATAAAGTTAAATAGAAATTGTGAAATAGTCAAAAATAAAGCAAATGAAGTTTGTTTAGCGAATTTAATACTGAGTGAATTAAATAAAACAAGTTTTTTGAAGTTCTTATATTTTACTGAAATTTCAAAGATCAGTTTATATGACATTTTAATGATATTTCAGTGAGGAAATTTCATCTAATACCTCTCTTTACAGACAGAATTCAGGAAACTGAAAATAAATCATAAACGAACAATGTAAAGATTTTTATATCTGCACTAAGCCTAATGCTTTTCATTAAAAGCTAATGAATGATACATAAAATCAGTAACACGGACCAGCGAGCAAAATAATCATTTGCAGAAATGAATGAAAGGAAAAACTTCCAAAATGCGGCAAAACGTCTTTTTAAAAGGCAATCTCTCATTCAGTATCGAAAAAATAAAACTTGATAGGATAATAAAAAATTCTTCTGATGTCATATTTTCTCAACCTGTATGAAGTTACTCTTCAAAACTTAGATGTATTAGAACTATTCAACCGAAATGTGCAGGACTACATCAATTTCGATAATTCATTTCAATTTATAGTAAAAGCTTGCGTTAAGAAATGTTATTGTTAACATTTCTACTAGTGACGGATTATGAAGAATCTGCCTGAACTAAAGAGATTACAAAATAAATACATCAGACAGACATGCCACGAAATAGTTAAGGATTAAAAAACATCTCTAGAAAGTTATCACTTACTATACATGAATGATTGATGCAAGAAACTATGGGAATTTTTCTGACAGGCTGTCTTGTTGCTTATGAAATGGATATCAGCTTGAAATGTGAAGTTCTTTTTTTTCCTGGTATCTTGTCAGGATTGCTAATATTCGGCGTAATTTAGCTTGATTTACTTTCCGTTCCGAAACTGCACGAGAGTTATGCTTGGAACCAATCTCTTAATTTCGAATCGCGTTTAGACCACGAAAACGATACTTGAGTCCTTACCACCCTTTAAACATTCAACTTACTCCAAGAGGAGACTGTTTGATCCTGACGGATTCAGCATGCGCCAGGACTTCTTACACAGACCAGGAAGAAATTCCGACCTACCGAAACAGGCGTAAGAAAAAAGAAGCAAACCAGCAAAAAAGTGCTCTATAAAGATTCAATTATGACCATAAAAGACTCTTTATCACGAATCAAGAATACGAGAACGCGTTCACTAAAAATTTAAAATTGCCACTCTGGAAGTCGCAAGTATACAGAGCCAACAACCTACATCCGCCATCTGACAGGAAAACCTAAAGACCTATTTTTTCTTTCCTTTTTTTTAAATACTGTAACTCACTAGTTCACAATTTTCAATCCTATATTACGAGTAGTACTCCAACCATGTCCTTCAACACAGAATATGTTACATAAGATGCGGATCACCATAACAAAATTTGTACGATATGATTTACATGTATCCAAGCACTATTCCATATACAAAAATCTATAATTTGACTAGTATCTAAATATAGTTTCCAAAATTTAACTCCATTAACTCCTCGAAATTTACATTATATTATATTTCTCAAAATATGCACTGTCAATATAGGCAAATTTTCTAAATGTGGAGATTTGGAATTCAGAGAATTCTATTTCTGGAACTTCACAATTGGATTAATTGTTTTTAACAGCAAACATGTAACGTTCAACATATTGTGAGCTATGCTGTCTTTTAATTGTTCGGAAATTGTATCCTGTATTGTGTTAATGTAAATTTCAAGGACTTCTTACAAAGTGGAAGTTTTGTGGAATAGGGTCTCGAATCCTTGGCTCACATTTTCTGATGCCGAGAATCTCTCAAACACCACCACGGCCCTTTGCAAATATTCGGATAAATGTTAAACACTGTTTAGAAAATAGTACTGAAGCGTCGACAGTAAAAATAACTGTACTATTTAATTCTGGTACCATGTTTGAACACTGTGGTTTTTATGATCACCTTGTTGTAAGTTTCATCCCCATTAGAACAAAATATTTTATGGTAGCTAGCCCCACGATGTTGCCTCGATATTCTGAATGCCGCACAATATTGTAAAGATATCTTAAGAATACTGTACGATATTCTGCATATACCGCACATCATTGTAAAGATATCTTAAGAATACTGTACGATATTCTGAATGTACCGTACATCATTGTAAGGATATCTCAAGAATACTGTACGATATTCTGAATGTACCGTACATCATTCTAAAGATATCTTATGAATACTGTAGAGCATATTGTGCTAATAGGGATTAATGTCCATTTCCCGCAATATCAACTAGCTGGAGTATTTTTCCCGTTGTATTCCAAGTAATATGGCTCATTTTGTGAGTTGTAGTGTAATGGAGAAAACTGAGAATGCATATTGGACGCCTTCCCAT
>BGPR01023649.1:0-24044 GCA_013235015.1 Araneus ventricosus | reverse complement strand
TGATGCTTCGTTCAGTTGTATTGCTTCAGAAGACATTAAGATTTGTGGGTGATTTTTTGGAAAACATATATACATGGGTCATCAAGCAAAATGACCGCAATTCGAAATACTCCAAAAGGAGTTAAGATTTGCCAGTTCTGGATATTGAGAAGAAGAAAATTCGAAATCTTCACATAATATAAAAGAGCAACATTTAATGAGACTTCGATAAGTCGTGGACTTGAAAGAAAAGGTAAAGCAGGTTCTTCTTTACTAATGACAGAGGTTTCTTTTGGCTTTAAAGATATTATTTAAAGGACAAAATCATCTCAAAAAACGTTTTGACTCAATTTATGTCATGATTTTTTATGTAAGAACTTATAATTTATATTATCAATTGGACTTTATAAGGAGATATCTTGCATATTTAAACGAATTTCAAGATATATACCTTCAAAATCTCAGATTATGGAATTTAATATAAATATTATTCTCCTTTTGAAAGTTTTGAATAAAACTTTGTTTGTTTAAGAATTTTTTTTCTATTTAGATGAAAGTGATTATATAAATGCTACTCTCCTTATATAAAATACTTCTGTATCCACATGAATTCGCCGATATATTTGTTTTGTTGGTTTGCAGTATTCATACTTTAGTACAGGTTATCTCGGCAATGACTCATTAGAATCTGGATCTAATGAAAAAAGAGCCATTATACAGAAAAATAGCAGAAGTAACTCAGATTAGTGTCTCATATTTGGACACTTTCCTTTTCTATTGTTCTCATTATCTGCTCTCAGATGTCATAGATTCAATAAATTTCATATAATATATATATATTCATGAAATCAATCATTTTAAATATTAACCAGATGTTAAAATACTTTTTTTAAAAAAAAAAATATGTAATTAGTTTCGAAATAATTCTCTTTGCCTCCTTTTAATAATCTTGGAATTTAAGATTTGCTCAGAAGAACTATGATGTAAATATGTCAGCTTCATTAATGAGTATTCTTTTTGTATAAATAACATATATTAAAATAATTATTTTAAGAATTGTTAAAAGTTTAAAATGTTTTGATAACCTTTCAGGATATTGTTTGTGTCTCACTGACCTATTTTTAATCAATGACTTGTATCTTATTTTCCAAAACATGTGACTCTCTATTGTCTACGAACTCCAACAGAAATACATCGCATAGCAAATGATTCTTTCTTAATTTTTTTAATTGAAAAGAATTAAATTCAAGAGAACACAAATATTTCAGTCTCCAAAGTATTTTCATCTTCCGGCTCATAGCAGCATATCATGTACATTGTAATTTCTGGGATATTTTAAACTTAAGATAGTATAGCATGTTGCAAAAAAATCGATGAAACAGTTTATGTGCTTTTCCATTCTAAGCGAGTTGTGGGGTCAGTAATTATTGAAATTGTTAATTGCCTCAACAATATAACCAAACCCTAAGGTATATAATTTAAAATGGCCATGTGATACAAAAAATCCATTTGTTGATGTTATATTATCCCATGCAAAAGAAAGAAATTTCGTTTTAATTTTCTCGAAAGCTATAATATATTTCTAAAATACTGGCAGCAATAAAATGTTTAACGACATTTACGTATATATTGTTAAGTATTCACTACGAAAACCATGTAATATAAAATACAAATATTTACTTCATTTTTCTTTAAAAAGATAAAAAAATAATATTATAAGCATTATATTGCTTTACAGTGGGTTGCCAATTTAATGTGCACACTTTAAAATTTTCATATTCTTTCGAATATCATTCGAAAATCTGTACGGATATTCTTAGAATTTCGAGCATGTAAATATTAGGCTTGAACTCACATTTTACAGTGAAGATTTGGTCATGGGAGCATTTAGGGGACCTACCAAAAAGTGAGGAAGACAGAAAAAGACCGATTCATCCCTTTCCAAAGAAATCTGATAGCATAATGAAATTTTCATCAATGATTATGTTTGATGTGCATAAATTTTACATGAAATTTCGTAAATTTTCATTAATATTCAGGAAGATATAAAGGTTTTCTTAAAAAATCCAAAATTTTTCCTAATGTTTTTTTATTATAACATGCATAATATCTCACGACATTTTACGAAGCTTACAGAATACTTGACAATATCTAAAAGAAGGACTGTATTAAAATTCGAATTTAAAAAATTGAATATTACTGGAAATATGAGCATATGTAGTAAATACTTTTTTACTGCACATATGCGAAATGTTGCGTATTTTTCATTTTATTAAAATTTGAATTAAATCCTTTGAACAACAAAAGAAATATGAGTATTTGCAGCAAATATTTTTTTACTGCGCATGTGTGAAACATAGCGAAACTTTTTTCATAACTTCAGAACCAGATATATAGGGCAAATTATATAAATATTCCAGTTCAATACCATTAGTATTCAGAAAGATATCGGCATTGCAACTTGGTGAATTTCGGTACACACTAAGAAAGGCGTAAAGATGAGGGTCCTTACACAAACTGAAATATATTAAGCTTCAATCTTCGAAGGGTAATATTGAATTTTATAAAAGTTGAATATCCTGAATACTGATGTATACTTATAAGTTAAATACATAATTTAAATTTCCGTTCGACGATTACTATTCGAAGTTTCAAGCTTACAGAAAAAAGTATTAACTGCAAATTCACATATTTCCCGTAATATTCAAATCTTTCAATTCAAATTTTAATACAATGTTTCTTTTCCATATTGTCAAGCATTCTGTAAGTTTCGTAAAATTTAGTGAGAGACCCTACATGTTATAAGCAAAAAACATGAAGGAAAATTTGTGAATTTTTTAGAAGGCATTTAGATCGTCCCGAATATTTATGAAAAAGTTACAAAATTGCATGTAAATATTATGCACATCAAACTTTCATCCATTGATAAAAGTTTCATCACGTTATCAGCTTTCTTTGAATCCGGACGAATAGGTATTTTTTTGTCTTCTTCTCTTTTTGCCAGGTCCCCTTAATGCTCTCGTGACCAAATCTTCACTGTTAAATGTGAGTTTAAACTTCTGATTTCTAAAGCCATTGAAAGGAAGGGACCTCAAAATACGGAAACATCCGAACTTCTTTATCAAAGAACAGGGGAATTCACTTTCCTCCTAAAAAACCACAATGACAGCTGACATTGTCCGAATTGTAAGAAAA
Source organism: Araneus ventricosus (assembly GCA_013235015.1). NCBI lineage: Eukaryota > Metazoa > Arthropoda > Arachnida > Araneae > Araneidae > Araneus > Araneus ventricosus. The sequence goes on along the minus strand of BGPR01023649.1, from coordinate 20,870 downwards.
CTCCCCTCTTCTCCAAACACATCTGGGCGAGCCACTCTAACGAAGAAAGCACGAGCCGCTTGTGTGAAATCAATCATACTTAACGAAAGGGGTGGAAATTTTAGAGTGACATTCGGACGTCTATCGTCTTTTGTTTTGAAGGAACATAGTCCCGTATCGATAGAGTTAAGCCTAGTATTTACATGTTCGAAATCCTAAGAAAATCCATGCAGATTTTCGGAAGATATTCGAAAAGATATGAAAATTTTAAAGTGTCCATATTAAATTGGCAACTTACTGTACATGCAAACAGTCTGTTTAACAACTATGATTATAATGTAGATGGCCAAAATTAATGAAAAATATAACACAATAATTTGTTCCCGCGAAGATTCAGTTCTAAACTTACTCACAAAAAAACTTAGAATTTTAATAGAGTTAATTGGGAAATCACTAATGCAACGAAATTTGCTTATATATATGGCCAAATTTACCTCCTTATTGATGGCTATTAAATTTACCTTAATCCTAAGACACGCAATTTTTCTTTTGTTGATAATTTCTCCTGATAAGTACTTAAGGTTAGGGACAGAGAAAAAAGTGATTAACTCTCAGTCATCATCAAAGCGCAGTCAATAGTGAGTCGTTAATGATTGTATCATGTATAATAAAAAGCGTAGGATTCTCTGCTCGTCATCAGAGCTTTTCGAGGTATTTAGGATGTATTATACTTTCTACCGTCGATATATCACCACTAAGCAGATTTTATTGCCCGCGACAAAAGTTTCAAAATAAAATAAGAAGCAAAAAATAGTTTAGAGTGCTTCCACACCTACACGAAATCTTTTCATAGAAATTATTAACAAAGTGGCTCGGAGAAGCACTTCTGATCTCAATTTTGTCACGAATTTTTACTTTCGCTTTAGAATAAGTTTAAAGTACAGGTTTTTTTTTTTATATTCTTAAAAGTTGAAACAGTGCGTATATAGAAAACTAGGACATAGTTTTTTGGCAGATGAATGAGATTTCAACTTTCATAAGTGCTTTCTATTTGAAGTTATGGTGAGAAAAATATAGAAAATCATTTGAAAAAATAATACTTTATATTTAATCAAATCAGCGTGTTCTTTGAAACTTTGTGATAGACGGTAAATTATTGTAAGTCATATTATAGAGACCATACTTTTAAATACATATTTTAAAGAAATGTTTACAATGAAATATTCTCAAACAAGATACAAATTTCCATTTTGTGGTTTCTCCTTCCATGAAAATTCTTAATTTATTCCACTTCAATTTCGACATGAACAAATGAACTGGTAATCTATCCGTCTTTTTTTCTATAGTTTTCATCATGATTTTCAAGAGAATGCTTCACAAGTGTCATCAAAAAATTATATTCTATTATTGGCATGAACATACTAATTTAATCTTAAATAATTTAACAGGTAAAAATTCGATAATTTTTAATTATTTTAAATTTTTTTCATTTCTGGTCGAATAGTTTCAATAAATACATCTTCATCTAACAATTGAATAAATCTTGTTTTTTATATATATATATATTTCATTTCTTAATTTCTTGTTTTGAATATCGCATTTAATATTAATCATTTCTAAATATCAACTCATGAAAACATTACCAGTTTTCTTATTAATTTTAAGGTCGATTTGGTCTTTGTTTGTTAGAGTATTGTGAATAACTCTTAGTTTTAAATCCAAAATTAGATTTTTCTCTAAAAGTATCACTAACAATGATAATTTACTATAATTTTATATTTGGGTCTACATTTTGTTTCAAAGAACGCACAAAAACCTAGAACTCTTTCTGAATAATATAAATATATAATGTTTGAGTTATTTTCTCTTCAGAAACTTATGCAAACAAAGTTTAACAATTCTACCTTCCATTAAGTATTTTGCTTAGAAAGTTGATTAGCCTGAAAAATTAATTTGCAAAATTAGAATACTTCTCAAAAGAAATTTTTATTTTGGACTAATATATTATAATATTTTTTAAGATATAAAATAAAACTTTATTTAAAAAAAACTTTAGGTTATATTTTAAACAATTGAAAAATAAATTTCGGTATTTTTAAGTTTTGTATTTTCTCGATTAAACTTATAATAAACTACAGTTATTTTATTGCAAGAGGATTACATAATGAATCGTAATTTCCTTAGATGAATCGTTATGTTAATTTTTTTACTCGGTCTTATTTAAACTATAGAATTGGAACAATATCAAAAATTTGCAAATAAATTGCTCTATAATGTTTTATTTTTAAATTATATGAATGAAACAAATATTATCTCATATTCAATGGTACACGTTTAAACATTTGGATTAAGAATATAATTAATAGCTTTACAATGAATAAACTATGAAGCATATCATTTGGCACAACACATACAATATTTAAAATTGTTTTAAATACTTGAACAATTACAATTTTTTTCTAAGTTCTTTCTTTCGACTCTATAGATTTTAACTGCCACCTATTTATTGTCAACACAACTTCGTTATTGATGCTAATAAAGTATGGAAAATATTTTCCATATTATTATGCATTAAAATTTCAATTTGCTTTTTTCAGAAAAAAATATTGGGTGCTATTACTGACGATAATATATTTATTACGAAGAAAATAGTTCTTGAATAAATTTTTTATGAATGGCAAGGAAATAAGAGTCTGAGAGATGTAATTATTGGAAGCCATATAATGTATTCAACAAATTATGGTGTGTGTAGAATACAAATCTATGAAAATTTTAAAATATCCAAATACGTTATAGAAAACAATTTTAGATTGACTAGCTTAATATAAATATATTGAGTGAAATCCAAAATCTGCAACGTTTTATTTTTGTTTTGCTGAACATATTTTAAATATCAAGATTGACGTGTGAAGTTATTTTAATGAATCTAAATTTCTATTGTAAAAAATATTGAAGATTCTTTGATTAATATTTAAAATGAAAGCATCGGGTTTTAAAAGGATTTCACCTGGTGATTTTTTGCAAACAATTATTCAAAAATAATATATAGAGAGCAGACGATATGTTAGGGCTAGAAATAATCAAAATACATAATCATTCAATCAATCAATCATCAAAATACATCAAAATTCATTGCTACATTTTTAAAAACACGTGCAATATTTGACACTGAATTCTACAATCTGGGATCTGGAAGTCACAAAATTTTATCAAATTCTTTAACATTTCTTTCCAAAAATTCTTATAAAAGGATAGAAAGTTAATATAAGCTTTATAATATAAACAAATGAACTATTTCTTCACTATGAACGACGCGTCATTGGATCGATACAAAATATTTTGCAGTTTTATTTCAATTTCAAGCAGAAAGGATTTAGTGCAGAAACAAATAACTTGCCTTTAAATTTTCTATAGCCAGATCCGAGAGATTGTAACAAACTCTCATTAAAAATGTTAAGAAAGTTTATATGAGCAAGTTTGATAAAAGCTTAGACATTTTTGCTTCATTTTTTCAATTTTCAGAATTTGACTTCTTGGAACGTTTCAATTGAGATCATGAAGGCTAATGATCCATGCATTTCAATTGCCTATAATGAGCCACAAATCGTTACGTCCTGTTTATGTAGGTCCAAAATATATAGAATAGAGTTAGCCGAAAAAACTTTTCTTTTTCTTTTCGAAACGCTATAGTGCGGAAAACTTGCCTCTAGGGTAAATAAGTGAAATGCAACCAATTTTTTTCTTTTGCTTACATCTGGAGGTAGCGCATCGATCCTAAACTTTTCGAAAATATACGATTTCCATAATTTTTGTAATAACTGGAAAAAAAATCAAATAAGCTTCTATAACAAGTAGCTATAGGTATAGTTTAGTACAACAAAGAGTAGGAAAGATAAATAAATGGAAAAATAATACATTTTACAATTTGTTAATAGCGCATTACGCTAAAAAAACCACATTTTTTTACAAAAAATTGACCAATTTCCATTGGAACAAAAAGTTGTTTCTCATTGTGTGCATCACAAAAAGTCATATGTTCCAATTCCATAGATGGTTTTACAAGAACTACATTTCTTTTAAGAACTTCAATGCCATGTTTTCCAAGCAAATCTTATTCCAAAGTACCAAAAGAATCTGAAGACATGTAAAGGACTATATTTGATTACAAATTCAAATTTTACACAATGAGAAACAACTTTTTGTTTCAATGGAAATTTGTCAATTTTTTGTAAAAATATGTGGATTTTTTAGTGTAATGCGCTATTAACAAATTGTAAAATGTATTATTTTTCCATTTATTTATCTTTCCTACTCTTTGTTGTACTAAACTATACCTATAGCTACTTGTTATAGAAGCTTATTTGATTTTTTCCAGTTATTAGAATAATTATAAAAATCGTATATTTTCGAAAAGTTTAGGGTTGATGCGCTACCGCCAGATGTAAGCAAAAAAAAAAAACTTTGTGTTGAATTTTATTTATCTACTCTAGAGGCACGTTTTCCGCACTATAGCGTTCCGAAAAGAGAAAAAAAGTTTTTTTCGGCCACCTTAATATAGGAGACTCAGACTCAAATGAATGAAAAACCAAGGTGAGAAGTAAGAAAGTAGCTGTAAATGGAGCATTCAGTATTTCCCTCAAGGGATACATTTCAAAGAATAAATTGGAAATTAACTTTACGTTTTTCTAAGAACAAGCACCCATGAATTTACTCTGACATTTTTCAAATGTTTTAAATGAATGGAAATAAAAGCATGGTTAGGGATTTTATTTCTTTTCTCAATTCATTTGCGTAAAAAGAATGGACGGTTTTCAGTGGCTCCATGTTTGTGCTTCACAAATTTCTTTAAAAAAAGTCTTGATTCGTAATGTATTTGGCACTTCACACGAACATCTTTAACGACCATTCCTTTGCAAATTTTCTTTTACTTTGAAATAAACATAATTTGTTCTGTAGTTTTTACCATTTTCTTAGGTAAGCAGCAAGTATTTAATGATAAAAAGTGTAAGAATTTTTTCAATATGAATTCAGAATTCTAAAAATAATTAATTCTTCCGTTTATTTTAAATTTGTAGTTTCTGTGGGTTTCTGTAATAATTTCAACAACCATATAAATATGTATTTTCAAATTTTTCACCCTGTCATTAACAAAAGCATTCCACATAAATAATGACTTAAAAATCATTAATGTCTTTCTTTTAAAGAATCACGTTCATAACTATAGTGCAATTCCAAAACTAATTTATCAAGTTATGTTTTATTCTTTCATTTTTCATGTGTTACATTAATATAATTTTTTCTGAGAATCTTGTTTCACATTGCAGAATATCTTTTAAGTTGTGAAGTAATTTCATTACTTGAAAAATGTCAAAACTGTTTTTCTCTCTAAACAATATAAAATTTCTTAACACTTATATCTTAAATTTTTCAAAATTACAAGAACTTAATCTCGTGGTTATATTTTGGAAGTAATAAAATTATTTAAAAAATGAATCCTTTTTCTGGAAATTTCTATATCATAATTTAAAGTTTCAGGCAGTAATTCATGACATTTAAATATATTTTAATATTATAATAATTATTTGTTAATTATTTTAAATAACTGTTATACATTCCTTACACTTCAAATATTAGTTTTTAAATTTTCTGATTCCTACTTATTTAAAACACTGAGCTCCAAACTTTGATTGATTTTAATGAAAAATGCGCTTTAACAAGACTTTGAGGCCGCGGCAGCCTGGTGGTAAGATCTTGACCACGGGGCGGGAGGGTTCCAAGTTCGAAACCCTATTCCATGGAAAACCGCCGTGTATGGGGCCAAATCTTGCCTATTGGGCAAAACGCCATCCCGCTGGTGTGGTACGGCAGTTTGGAGAGGGGCTGCGATCTCAAGTGTCGTTCTCTGTGCGCGGTTCAAAATTGCGATGTCCGTCCACAAACAGCTCTTATGTTGCTTCAAAACGGGAAATTAAAATAACTAAACTAAACTTTAACAGTTGACTTCAATGAAAACAAGAGAAAAAAATATCCTGAAGCTTGGTTTCTGAGAGAACCCCCCCCCCTCCTGTAGAATTAAGTATTTTCAGAATATTGCCTGCAAGACATGTGAAATATTTTTAATTCAATAAATAATAACAAACGGAAGAATCATCATATTAATGCACATTTTTTCTATTCCCTTATTTAAATCTTCAGAAGGCAACAATTTTTTTTATTGTATTTACATATTTATTTAAAATACAACTGATTTTTCCTTTTACTGCATAATCTTTAATCATTTTATTCGCAAGAATATGTCTATTCATTTAAATCTTTTATTTGATTTAAAAATTTCAGCTGCATTGCAGTGGAGACGTGAGAAATCTTATGACACTAAGACATTTATTTCTAAATAATTACAATGAAATTCTCCAAAACTTTTGTCTATTTAATTAATCATTCTAATAAATTTTGCCTCTTAAATGTATTGACTTTTTTCTATCTAAACTTTATTGAAGAAGTCAAATTCCATTAAAATATGGAAAAAGTTCAGAATATGCTTAGAGACACATCATTTGAGAAAATTCGTTTGACCCACGGAAAGTCAAAGAGAAAAATACCAAAATGTATGCGTAATTGTCCGCTCATCTTCTTTAGTAACTATATTTTCTAGCGTTCTCTACTTGCGTGATTGAAGCTTATCAAGCAGAGAAAATTCAAAACTGTTCTTTTTAAGTAAACACTTTTAATCATAAATAATATTAGATTAATTACATTTTACGACAACTATTTTGGAACATACCTACTAAGTTTGAAGAGTGTGAAAATGACTAAAAACGCTTGTGAAACTCCTTCCCTCTCTTTAAATCACCATGCTATCCCAGCTAAAAAAATCTACAGAAAATCTGCAGGAAAAAATTTTTGAATTTTTTTTACAGATTTCTGCAGAATTTTTGAAGACAGAAAAATTTGCAATTTTTCTTCAATATATTCTGCATAAAGCTGTAAAAAAAATTCTTATTATATCTTTCTCGAAATATTCTGCAAATTTTTCGAAGACAGAAAAAATCTGCATTTTTTCTTCAATTTAATATGCATAAAATCTGCCAAAAAATTTCTTATTATATTTTTCTCTATATATTCTGCAGATTTTTGTAAGACAGCAAAAATTCTGCAATTTAATCTTCATAAAATTTGCAAAAAAATTATTTTTATTTTTTCTTTAAATATCCTGCAGATTTCTTAAGACAGCAAAAAATCTGGTCTTCAATTCAATTTGCAATTTTTTAGCAGATTTTCATAACATCATTAAACTTGACCAATATCTGTTGATTTTTTGAAGGTTTAACTGCAATTTCATAATATCTGCATTTCTCTAAATACATATTCTGCACCATATTCTCTAATATTGCAGTTTTATTTTCCAAAGGATATAAAACAAAATTAGAATGTAATTATCATTGCTCTTTAATTTTACATCAGACAGGAGATTCATCAGATCCTTTTTCAATTAGTGATATCGACCATATACTTGTATAAAAAAGAAATGCATCATCAGAAAAAAATCCCAATTGAAAATTGTCTAAGCACTAATTTTTTAAATATTCAGCTGAAAAAATGAATTCGAAATTAATCTTTAAAATAAATATTTAAGGCTTTACCATTTAAACTTTTCCCCCATAATTTAATTAATTTCCGATTAGTTTTCCAACTGTCTTTCTGACGAGCTCTTTTTCCCTCCAAGAAGAAGGGAAAAGTGAAGCTGGTGCCCTTTTGTTGTAGAGAAGGCTTATCAGAAAGATAAAAGGTGTAAACGAATTTATTGAGACAGAGAATCTAAATTATTGAGCAAAAATATTACTAATCTCATCTATTATTCATATCTAGGACTTTGAAACACGTACTATGGTTGATTTTTACACTACTAAATGACCCCACTAGTGCTATGGTGACTCTAAAACTCAAATAGATTATTTTACCCCCATCTCGTGTAGCCCGGGATTGCTATATGGTTAGTGTTCCAGCCTGCCAACTCTATGAACGCGGTTTCGAGTCCTGGACAGGATGAGTTTAAAGTTTTGTCACATCTTGAATCAACATCATACAAGTAAGTTCAATTAGAAATTAGATTAATGAAATTAATAATTACATTAATTTAAATTAATAATTAAGCCTCCACTGCAGAAATTTTGAAGGTGTTTGGAAATTTTTTTTCAGATATTCTACATATTGTTTCTGTAGAAAATGTGAACAAAAAATTGTTCCAAGTACCTACAGATTTTCTGCAGATTTTTGAAAATATTTTTGCAGATTTTTTTAGCTGGGATGATACCATAGGTATAAGATTTAACCCATGATTATTACAATCTCACCTGGTTCCCATACATGGCGAATTTTTGGCGCAATTACGTTTCTAACTCGCTTCCTACAGCTCTGTTCCCACTGCCAGTGGCTTGTGGTTCATTATCTGAAGTACGTCTAAACTCCTGTCGTAGAAAGACAATGATTTGTTCTTGCTCGAGTTGAGTAGGGGTGGCTAAACAATTCGGGTGAAAAAATGCGCGGGCTTTGAAGGCCAGATAATAGCGGATGAAGACCTCAGTATAGTTCTTGCGGACTGCTTTAGATTCTATATGCGTCGTGGGAGCGGCGCGACTTGTCGGATTCCGAACGACGGCCCCAAGTGCGACATCGGGCAACCAAACTACTGAACGGGGCACAAAGCTTAACTGTTCTAAAGACGGCAATTCATTTGTACTCCATTCCATTCCATTTGTCCCAAGGCTATTTTTTTCCACATATTCAAGTCGAAAAATCAGGCACGTCATTCACTTGAAGCTCCAAAGTGTTCTAACACGAGCGGCGGTAGGAGGAGCGAGGATCGTTCTTCCTACAGTAACTCTTCGATCCCCCATTCCACCCCCACGAGGCGGATTTCATATTTTCTAGCCTCGTCGCGAGGTCTCAATCTAGGCAGATCTTTTGATCTTGCCGCTACTCTCATTCGAGGCTCCAAATTGGAATCGGTGCATGAAGTGTTGGATTTTCAGTTCGTTGGAATTCCATCGATTTGAATAAATTGTTCCAAATTTCATAAGTTTTCGACCTTGATGTTGCTTTTTCCTTCACGTGTTCCAAAAATTCCATTTTGGATTAGATGTGAATGGCCAAAATTACAGTTGAGGCTCTCCTGCCAGACCAAGGCGCTCCCTTAAAGGAAAGGGAGTACATGTTAATAGTTTTAAAAAACCTTAAATAAACTGAAATAAAACTAATGAAACGACTGGCCATTTTTCTCATTAAAAATTATTTTTAAAAACAGTTTTCTTTTCAATGATGACAAAGAAAACTTCACTGTTGCTTTTATTACGTAATAAGTATATTTTCTCACTATATTAACCAAGAAGCATATTCCAGAATTAGACAGTTGTATTAGTTTTACTCAATGGAAGCATTTTGCTGAAAATTGCCACAATTGTACAGCAAAACATTATTTTTAAGATGTAGATTCGTTGTTATGTTTATTGTATTTAATAACTTTAACGGTTCAGTTTCATGAGAACGTCTTTTAAAAATTATTTGTTGCTAAAGAGACTATATAAAATTAGACTGATCTTTCTGTAGTTACACTGAGCTTGACTTGCGGCAATAATATTCATATCGAATTCCCTGTATTCACTTGCAATAAATGCATGTTTTCGGAAGATAGATCTGTCAACAAATTCGGGGAAAAATTATTATAAACATTTCCTCGATTGCTGCTCTACATTCTGTAAATGCTGGAGAGAAATTAGAGCGCTACACTAAATTCCGTTGCTCTAAATTCTACTACAACAATTTGTTGCTGGAAACGTAAAATTATGAAAAAAATGCACTTTCCCGCTATGCCCAAACCGTACGGAAGGAATGTTCAAATAATTCCAAAATATGATTTCCGGAATTGTAAAATAAAATAAGTGCTTTGCCTGCTCCGAGACCTTCCCACGCGTTGGGAAATATTAACTACAATTTCCAATACAACTACTTTTGTCATGTTGATGATAGCCCCCCGTAGAAAGGCTATTGTAGAAACACAAAAATACCTTCTGCTGATGCCACTTTCAACTTGAAATAAGGAATATACGCGTTTACTTGCAATTTATAAGAACGAAATGAACATACATATCTTATTTTCCTCCACTAAAGATTCCACCTTTTTTCTAGGCGGAAATAAAATGTGTAAATCAGGAGCAGGTGAGCGATCACACATTCGGGTGAATTTGCTCGGAAATATGTCCCAATTTTACTTTCAGATATTGCTTCGCTTCTGAGAATGTTCTTTGTATCTGCTTATTCAAAAAAATGTGAGCTCCGAAACGCAGGAAGATGGTTTCACTCTTTTACCTCTATTCATTCAGATTTTCCAATATCCCTCATTGCTGAGGGAAGATAGTGCTCTGTTTCACACGTTTTATGTAGTTTTATTTAATTGCTATGAAATTGCACTAGTTTTTATTATCTTTCTCGTAAGCAATACAGTAATATTCTTTTGCTGTAATTATATATTGAGTTTTCTTGACAATTTATTTTTGCATCATTTACATTTTCTTCCATATTTTGGTATCGAGATGAGTCCTTGTATTTCATCCTAGAATATCACACATTTATTTCTTTTCTGTCTGAATCAAGATGCACTTTCCATCCAATTCTACTGGTAATTTAATGATATATCTTAGACCTGCATGCATTTAGAATAGCTAATTGCATCCGTTTGTAATGACATATCTTGTCAATTAATTATTTTTAATAAAATAAGAGCAAGAAGATAACCTAAATTAACTTTAATTTTTCTGAAGCTGTGCATTCATTTGTATGACATCGGATCAATGTTCTTCCCAGTTTTTCTAAACTCCACCTGTTTTAGCTGTTTGCTGTTCCTTGTCATCTCTTAAACTTAGTGTATTGATTTCGTAACTGTTCTAAAAGTGAGAATTTATGTCTAGAACATGAGCGTATTAGAAAAAATCATTTCCTTAAATAAAAAAAATATTATAGCTTTTCTCCAAACATGCTTCCAAAAAATCCGGAATATTAGAAATAGCAATTCTTAGAACAATTCGGAATATCGTGGAAAACAATCCATTGGAGTGTCATTAAAAATTGAAATTCCATCTCGAGATTAGTTTTAAAGAAAACATAAAATTTCAGCAGGTTTTCATTTCGCGATTATAAAAGAAAATATGATTAAAATGTATTTAAAAACTTCCATCTTAACTTTGAAAATTTAAGGAAGATATTCTAATGATGAAAATCTCAAATGACGAAAACAGCAATTTTTTAAAAAAATTTGGATTCCATCCGAAAGAAGCATTAAATATACTGTAAACTATTAACAGACTTCCGTGTATATATTTCAATAGGATGAGTCATTTGTCGTCCCAGACTAAAGAAAGTGACAGAAAAGAGAAGACGAAGGCACTTCGAGACCGACTCAGATAAGGTTACGTAATTTTCAAGATTTTAATTTCTATTAACAGCGTCAGAGCAATTAATCGATTCGCGTGTAACAACCTCCATTTTGGGGTACAGATTAAATTAAAGGGGATGCCGGGGTTCATTACACACTGGGAGTTTGTTAAACAGACTTCTAGATTCCGGATGAAGTGTAATGAAATTATCCCTTTAGAAATGGATCGAGAGGAGGTTATTTCTCTCTATGATGAACCGTTATTGGAAGACTACTTCGAAAGACAACCATCACAAATGTTATGATCTTCTAAAAGTTTAACATCCTCAAATAAGTGGAGAGCTCTAATTTGAGAAATGCGTGTAGTTCTTTTTCTTTTTTCCTAATGTGAACTGTCAACTGAGTTTATTTTAATGAATGAATATTATTGAGGTTGTGTTAAATTTGTATTCAATAATTTATGAACCAAACGTTTTCCAAACGTTTAATTGAAATTCTTTGAAATACGAAATAAAATAAAATTTTAAAGAATATCAAAAGACTATGGCTTACAAATAAATTATCTTGCATCAGTTTGCACAAAATTCAGAATTTAATGTGAAATTTGAAATATAAATAAAAAATATTTTGATTAATTCTGGAGGGTTCCAGGTTCGAAATCCATTTGCACCTCGACGCAAGTTTATCGACCATTACACAGTGCACTTTAAAGGCTTAACGATACGAAATATTTCCAATCAATAATGTAATGAAAAGCTTTCTACTATACAACATCTTTGCCACACATGAAGAAAATGTTATGTGACTTTTTATCAGTTTATATGAAATCTCGTTTTACCGTATAGTTAAGTAACATGGATTCTTCATTCAAAAGTATTTTAATAATTTATATAATCTAAACCTTGATTTATTGCACATTCTCATATAAAATATATAAATATCTTTATCGTTGTTCAACCCATTAAATAGGGAAATAATTAAATACAAAATCAAGACAAAAAATAGAGTTCCAGCAGTATCAATGGGTCCTTTCGGTATAAAAACATGCTCAGTTTTCATTTGTTTCTCGCTCCATTATGTAGTCAGAAGATAAGTTCTAAAATTATATAATACCTATAGGTGAATTTAAAAATGCTAGAAGATTATACCAGCGTTACCTTATATATGAAGACTCCAGTCAAGCATTAAAAGACAGTAACAATCAACCCGCCTAACAATTTAAACTATTCAGAAAGAATATTTAATTAAATTATCCAAATTTTGCAAGAATATATATATATATATATAGTATTAAAATCAGTATTTAACATTAATAAGAAGTCAAAGTGTGAAATTTCATAAAAATAAAACTAGATGAAACGTCAGTTGATCTCTATTAATAATAAAGGAGAATGTGTGTGTGTGTCCGTGTGTCGGTCCTCTACATATATGACCGCTAGACCTAGAACTGCGACAAACATACTTTGAAGGGTGGTAATGTACATCTCTGAGCACTTTTTTGAGATTTTAATTAAACATCTAATTAAGTAAAAATTAGGCGAAATTTCGACGTTTTTCATTACTAACTTCTGAAATTATTGCAGCAAAACAATCATTTTTACACCATCTGAAAGTGCAAAATATTATATTTCTAATAATGTCAGTTAAATTTCCGCACAATGTTTTCACGAATTTTAATAATTTTTTAAAAATATTTTTTGGCATAATTTATATCAATAATTTTCATTGTTGCAACGCAACCCACACCGTTTTCATTGTTTAAACAAATATTTAATTGCACATTTCTCTTTCATTGTTGTAATCTGAGATAGCATTTTAATACAATTTGCTTTCATATTTTATTTCATTAAGATTTTTGTGAAATTTTCATATTTGGAAACATAAGATGAAAGGTTACAGTTGCAATGATTTAATTCTTTTTTCAACATATTTCAATCCAGCTAAGATACCTCTGGTCATAAAATGTGCTGCGTCATTTTAATGTATTTCACAAGAGGAATAAGAAAGTGAAGATAGTGCCGCCAACGTGGAATTAGGTGTAACTGGATATGGTGAGTTATTTGACTCTATTAGGGATATTTATATACACAGTGAAGAGAACAGGAACAAGATCACGAATAGAATAGGGGTTAAATATCTACCTTAATCTGAAGTTTAAAATTACGTTGCTACGTAATTTTAAAATGAATATAAAATGATATAATATTGAATTCAAATCTTTTCCCCGGCGAACAAGCTGGTCTCCCAAAGCGTATAGTACATAAATAATAAACGAGTTAATATTTATGAATATTATACAGATTATGAGGAGAGAAACCTAAATATCACCGACATATTTTCTAAAATGTGAAAATAAAATTATTTATGTATAATAAGGGAAAAATGTGTTAAAATTGTCAAGTTTCGAAATGACATGTTTCTTTGATAGCATGAAAGATAAAAATTCGTAATATCTGTTTGCATGTTCAAAGTCCATTTTCGATATATGAAATAAATTTTGAAGTTCGGAAAAGTCTTCGGGATTTTTTTTAGTACTATTTTTTGAAGTTGTGAGAACTTGTTGATAATGTTTGTCAAATGTTCGTACGTTAAAAGAAAGAAAAATTATGGATCATATTAAGGAGATGATTATATTATTGCCATATTCACAGCAACCCAACCGAGTAGAATAATCTATGTTAAAACATATCAGTTACATGATAACACAGCAGATAAATCATTAAACAATGGTATTACTATTATATAATTCTATATAACATTAATGCTATGAATTGATGTTTACCTCTTCTGCTTTTCCATCTCTGTTTTCTACAGCACAATTTAACCTTAATAACCCTAACCATACTAAACTAAAACTAATAGAGACAAACTATTTTTGAAACTATGAAAGATAAAAAGTCTTAGAGGAAGCAACCAAATTAACTGATGTCTGATATTAACAAAGTAAACATTTGTCTACAAACAGAATAATGTTGAGAAGAAAGATATTATTTTGTCTTTCTTTTTCTAAATTTTTTGTGTATGAGCAGGGTAGACCGAAGCTAGTTGGCCACGTTGGCCCAGTCGCGATATTTTTAAAACTTTCAGGTATTTAACGCCGTCATTCCAGACAAGTGTGTATTATCCCGTCTTACTTCTTCTACATTAGTGTCATTGAAGAAGCAGAGTTTATTAAAGAACCAGCAAGATTTTTTTAATTTTTACTAAGCTGAGTAAATTTCGTCACTTATAAATAATCGTTTTTTCATTTAATTATAAATTACAATTTCCATTTTTATACATAATATTCAGAAAGATAATTCTTCATTGTTAATTTAGGACGTGTTTGCTTATCGAAATACTTTCAGAATAAATCCCTATACTCATGAGAAACAAAAATGGCGATATGGTGCTCATTGACCCATTTCGCATGGGGCATGTTGGCCTGGCCGTCTTTCAGGATATGCGCTATAGAAATGTCTCTGAATATGTGGCATGAAATTGCACAAGATTTATATTGTAAGGTTCTTGTTATAAAAAACAATGTGAACTGAATTTTGATTATTATTACACAATAGGTGGCGCTACTATACAATTCTCTTTGACGATTATCATAAAAGCTGTATCTCAGTTTCTATTTAGCAAAAATGCTATTTAGAATAATGTGGGTAATAACACAATTGCGTTGTTACATTACTAAAATATAATATTACAGTAGAAAGTTTTATGATAGTCGCTTCATACTAGTAGTGACTCAACTTACCCCGCAACAGAGGAATGCCGGTCCATGCGACTTGGTGCCAGTTTTAGGTTTTAAATTAATATTGATAATTGATATATTAAAATTTTATTTTGGCGAATTTGTTCTGAAGGTACACTAATAGTAATAGCTCAAAAATTTCGAAACAAGATACATGTGTAAAAGGAAGAGTGACTGCTGGCTAAGTCAATCATCGCTAAACGTGGACGGAAATAACTATTATTTTGAACGCAATCATGGGATTTGACACTTAATATTCATTAGAGTGCATAAAATTCTACGAATTAGGGTTTTGAATTATGTTAAGAAAATGTTGAAAACACCGAAGTACAACATTTCAACTTCATATTCTAACTCTGAATAAATTAATTAAAAAGTTACTCATTATTCAATAATATTAACTGATTATTTATTAAACAGTTATATCGCGGTTACCTAACATCAAATAGTTAAATTTGGAGTTAACCTGCATTATACTTTCCATTTTTCATCAAGAGTTTTCATTTTACATGTGAGAGAAAAAGAAAACATTAAAGGTAAGAGAGTAGACATTACCTTGTTTCGATTAGTGTAAAAACCTTCTTCCTAAACTTTTACTAAGACGATCAATGCATGCGAAGTATTCTAAAAAATATATAGATTCCTCCGAATTTCTATTTTACTTTCTTTAAATTCATAGAGTTTCAAAATATGTTAAAATTAGAGAAAGCAATAACCTGTACTAAGCATTGGACGCATTTGGTTCCTTATCAGAAAAAGGAAGAAAAAAAAGTATAGCAAATGCAAAAATCGAAATATAAATAATGTATAAGAAGTTAGAAATGTTAGAGATGTCAGTCAGAGATGTCAACTTGCTCATAAAGTAAACAGTGGAATGTACGAGAAACAGTGGTTGCTGAAAATGTTTGAAAGATTTCTGTAAGCTCGAAATTTGTATTTCTTTGATTCTAGAATCCTCTTATCTTCAATAAGCAAGATAATGAATAAACGCCTCTATTTCTCTGATAGGTAATATAAAATCTGAAAATTATTTAGCACTGACACTGGAAAATAGATTCATCGGGAAACTTATAATCAAAGGTAAAAATGGGAAAATACGATGAATCAAGTGCCGTTTAAAGTCATTATTAAATATTGTAAAGGGAAATCTAATTCACTTTATAAAAACTAAAACAAAATAGAAAATGTCATCTATTTAATATATATCTGTATTGATGTTTTAGGTGAAGCAAAGAAAGAAAAAAAGACTTGAAATGGATATTCGTATCTTGTTAGAGAAATTCCGAATACATCTATAAATGCATCTGTTTAAATATCTGACAGTAAAATGAAGTACATAAATTCATGTACATTCATTATAACATCTCAGAGTGCACTTCAATTTATCAGTTTCATTTTGAAATACTGTTTCTAATTTGTTTCTCTTGCAATTCAAGAAAGTGTACTTAAAATGAGAATTCGGGCACCCAAAACAATTACTTTAAAACACGCCCTCTTTTCTTTTATACACAATACAAATTTAACGTCTATGACTAAGAATGTATGCACATTATGAATGAAAAAAAGTTTGTGATTCGCTATTATTTTAGCAAAAATTTCAATCAAGAAGAAATTAAATCTCCGTCCGAAAGATCGCTTCTCTATTTGAGCCACTTAGTTAATAGTTTCAACGAAAAGGGTGGAAGCATTCTTAAATTTTTCGCCTCTTATTTTATTTTTGAACTTTTTTCTTGGCGTAAATAAAAATCTACCTAGTGGCGTTCTATCGACCAGTGGCTATATTGTGAACTTTCAAGAGTTTGAGTGGTACAAAAAATATACTCTAACTACCTCGAAAAGCTTTGTTGAGAGCTGAGAAATCACCTCTTTTCATAACGGAGCGAAGCAGTCATTAGCGACACACTAATGACTGCTCCAAGCTGGCTACTGAGAGTGTAAACACTTTTTCTGCGCTTCGATCCTCACGATCAGGGAAAAGCGTCAAAGAGAGAAATTTTCATATCACAGACATTAGGTAGATATTGACACTCATCATTAAGCAGGAGTATTTAGCTATGCTGATAGGTAAATTACTTTGTCTCAGTGTCTTCTATAATTATCATCAGCAAAAAACAGAACAGGTTGTTCTTAGTGTGAAATTTTTAGGTTAATATAAGGATGGAACATCATCATGCGTGAAATGTTTCGTCAATTTTGGGCTTTAAAATATCTGAAATTGACGAGGCTAATTGTATGTAAAACATTACACTATATAGTTTCATAATTTTGAATAATTTATATAGAAAGAGCTAATTTATTTGTGTTACATATATTTAATCTTCTATTGCTATTGGTCGTCAAACAATAGCAAGAAAACTCAGAAATTAGAAAAAAAAATTACTATCAGTAATTCGAAAAGGAATGAAAATATAAAGTTTCCGTTTGCACAGAAAGGAAGGAGATTGCTTCGCTTTTGTCTGTGCGTGTGTGTCAAAATTTGTTCGCAGCATAATTTATATTCTAAGCTACCAATTAACTCTTTAATTAGTGAAGTGATGCATTATATATGGTAAGACATTGAGGGTAGTATCAGCTTACCAATATTAATTGTGTCAACCTCAATTCTGCAGTATATCTGTTCCTCTACAGAACAAAGAGTTCAGAACACGTACATTTCATACAGAAAAAGAAAAGTTACTTAAAAAGTGAATCATACATGAAGATATTTGAAGTGACTGCTGACATTTAATTCAATTATGCACACACCCAATAATGATTAATTTTACGTTTCTAATATATATAAAGGAAATATTTTAAATATGAGAATATTATTTATATATATATTTTGTTCTGAACATATCTAAAGGGAATATAAGTATTTATAAATTTCTTTTCTTGTTAAAACTTATTTCGTAGAGACAGCTAAAAATAACTCTTTTTCTTGTAAAGCGATGATTTTAAATGAAATGTGTCTTATTTCACTATTATATATGCACTTTTATTTTGATGATTAACATAAAACTTAAACTAATTATTAAGAAAAGCAATCATCTCTCGTTTTTTAGAACTGAATATAAGGAAATATTTATAATTTTTTACTGTTGGTCAAGATTTTCAGATAGGTAACGGGCATATTAACTTCATCAGTTGCAAGTCCACAAAAGCGCATGATGATAATTCCAAGTAACAGATTATTCTAAAGAATGAATAGTAAATATCAAAGGACTGACAAGATAAAAAACCTATTATTTATATATATATATATATATATATATATTGCTGTGAAGTTATGCACAAAAAAAAGGATCGTATAGTGGTATTTAAGTTGAAACTGATTACTTTATTTCCTTCCCCTTTTTTCGACAAACTATAAAAATTTATTAATTATAATTGCATATTAGACTTACAAGCTATCATATTATTCACTTCACAATAACACCAAGGTCATATATATATATATAGTTATTTTACCAGACCAGTTCCTTACTCAATTTGCTCTAGGCTAAATAAATGCACACAGACTAAATGAGCTATAATAATTTCTGTTTATTAGCATGCCTTGATTAATACTATCAATGGAAATTATAGTCGATCGACTTCTTTACTCACAAATCTAATGATTAAACACGTTTGATTTACTTAGACATAACAAACACAGTTACATAAAAAAAGGTATGTTCATAATATGATACGGCTACATGTGATAAACCTAAAAACTGATTCACTAGAAATAGTCCTGTTGCCTTACAGCGGCCAAAGTTCCACTTATTATTTCTTTAGGCGTCTCAATAATCCCGTAAATGAACATGCTTCAGCAAGAGGTCGGCTTACTTTTTCATCCTTTCAAAATTGACAAAAAAATTTAAATCTACACTTCGCTGTCTTTAAAACCTTCAGCTTCTAATGTTCATAGGTACCAAGGAGAAATACTAAAAATTCAAAAGGAGTACTTATCGCTGAGGCTCTGCAGCAGCCTCTGAGGTAGCACCTTCTGGTAGGGGACAGGGCACCTTCCGCAGCGTCATCTCCCGAAGAAAAAAAATCATCTTCTCAGGGGACCTTCAACTCCCGACCTCTCCAAGAGTCCCATTCACCTCCTTCGATGATGTCCAGCGCCCGAAAAAAAAACCTCCCTCCGTCTGTCCTCCTCCTCCAACCAAAAGGTCCGCTTTCCTAGGTCACAGGCAGCTACGTCACTTCCCTCTCGAACGTTCTCCAAAGTTCAGGACCAGATATTTCTTCACCTCACAGTAAAATTTCATCATCCACTGGTCTTTTCTTTTCAGCGTGACTCAGCAGTTTTCACCGGGGCCATGCTTCGCGGAGAAACGAAGATCCACTGGAGCAGGGGAAAAGGGAAAGGAACAAATTTCATCTCCCCTGCTTTTCATCTCTTGGCATAAACAAATTCTCATTTCACACACCCAGGAATTTAAGACAATTATGTCACTATTTAAATAAAGCATAAAATGACAAAAATAGAATTATTTAAAAAAAAATCGTTTAAGCGATAAGAAATTCAAATGTTAGTTAAAAGAACAGACTTTGAGTGTTTTGATTAAACGCATTTAGAAGAAGAGAAAATAATTGAAGTTAATAATTAAAAATTTAGTTCTTAATTTAATTTAAATGTTGTGGGACAACACAACAATATATATATATATATATATATATATATATATAAGCCGACCTCTTGCTGCTCTTCCTGACGAGCGGCTCGCTATGATATTTTTCAACTTTTGGTTTTTTCTGGTTTTTGTCTATTTAGCCATTTTGTCCTTTTTTACTGTTTTTGAGTTTTTATTTTGTGTTTATATGTTGGTTTTGATATATATATATTTAATAAAATGTACTTTGTTTTATTTGAAATTGCATCCTATTCTGTTTGGAATTCATTGATAGAAGCAAAACGTTGGTGACAGCTTTAATGATTTTAACAGCTTTCGCCTAATTTTAGAGGAAACAATCTTTTTTTAAATGAGTATATGAAATAAAATTATCGTTGTTGATACTTATCTTTGTCTAACTCATAATTCTTTAGTGGAAACCTATTTTCATAAAGAGAAATCTATTAGTTCAGAACAAATATTATACTTCAACTATTTGTCTGACGATTCTATTTTACTTATTAAAATTAACCACAATTTTCTGTTTCTACCTACACATTTCATCAAATCTATAACATAGAGACATTTAACTTCAAAATATGTATTAAATATGCACAAAAATTCTCGCAACGTTACTAATTGTCAAATAAGAGGTTTCATGGGATTACTAAATGAATTATTTTGGTAACTCAGTTAATTATTCAATTGATGTTCTAATTGAATTATCTTCGAGCTCTTTCTAATAACACCACTTTATTTCATGAAGTAAATGCAATTATGAAAATTTCTAAAGACGGTATTCATATTTTGATCTATTAAGCAAATGTGAATATTTAATTGTTAGTTTCTTCTGAAAATGATTCCGGAGGGTACATTTTAAAATGTTTATTGATGCATTAAATATTTACATAAAGACGGGTAAGGAAGAAGTAATGAGATACATTTCAATTAACCAAAGATAGAACGAAAACAATAATTTAATTCCTTAAACTGTATTTTAATGACAAAAAATGACAAGATTGGATTCTCTTCGCAGGTTTATTTATCCACTTGAAGAAATAAGGAAAGTTTTTATTTCTGTTTTTCTAGAGGCTAGACTGAGTGTATTGATCACACATACAGGTACACGCACAAACGCACA
>BGPR01023648.1:0-17127 GCA_013235015.1 Araneus ventricosus | reverse complement strand
GGCTATTGGTCCATTAGCCCCGACAATAGACGACTGTTCCAATTCCCGAGTCTCTCCGCTGTTCTGGAAACCTGTTGCCACGTTGTCAATGCCCTAACGGTTGTTTAGATTTTTTGGGGGGGAATGGGGCTATGCATTCTACTTTTTGACCTTGTTTTTATTTTTAGACTACAAAATTTCATTCCTTTTTCTCTCCCATTGGCCGTTTTTATCCTGTATAGGACATAAAGTAATTTTTAACTTGCGCAGTTTTACTCAAAAAAACATTCTGTAATTGATAATTTGATATTCCCTTATACGCGGGACGTGCATTACCGTTGACTAACAGAATTTATTCCTATCTCAGAAGTAATTATTATTATTATTATTAATTTATGTATTTTTAATTCTATGTTTGGTACAGTTTTTATTTGTGTTTTGTGTGTCGTTTGATGTGTAATATTGTTTGTGTATGCTTTGTTTTTATACTATGGGGTTTCAATATTTGACTTTTTTATATATCTGATTTTTACTGCTTTTTCTGTGTTTATTTGTTTGTTTCTTTTTCAATACTTATATATCTATTTTTATATATTTTTACTGTTCCTTGTTTGCCCGAGTAATAAATAAAGCTATTTTCTCCCCACCGAGGTGGGTCGAACCATGTTTACACTCCCAGCTCTCTTGTATTTAAAATTACTGCCCCTGTTCGGGCAATGCCTGCATCATCTTATTGTACCCAATAAATCCCGTCCTCCACATGCTGGTGGAGCTCTCCCCGCTGGTCCTCTACCGGCCTCACACCCTTTTTGGGTAGGCCGGGCCAGTGTGGGTATTTTTGCACCGCACTGGCGTTGCGGCGCTTGGCCACTGCGTATGGTTTAGCATCTAACAGGCCTCATGCGCGGCGGAATGTCGGCGGAATCGGGTTTCGAGCCTGGAGCCCTCCAGCCCGAGACTTTACCACTGGGCCGCCTCTGTCCTCTGTCTAGCAAAGGAATTCGAAGGAAAAAAAGAATTTCTTTATTTAGGCAAGATTTTAGATTCAAAAGTCAAAAGAGAATAAATTCTATAAAGAACACTAGCAAAGATATGCCTAAGGCTGCAGGACTGTTGGGCACAGAAAGAATTAGGGAAAAAATAGAAGAATTAATTGATTGCCACACTACCAAACTGTGAAATTCAGTAAGTACACCTCCGTTTAACCGAACTAAAGAGGGGCCGTTTCGGATAAAGTTTTTTTTTTTCGAATAAGCCAAGAACTTGTATTACTATGTTGTATCTAATTACAGTATGTAATTCTGAAATGTTTTGAGTTTAAAACGAATCCAAAACTGTCTTTGCAGTTACACTTTTGTTCTTTATTAAAGATAAAATTACATTTTTAGGATTACATCAGTATACAGTGTGCCCGCTAAAGTCCGTTGTCACTCCAATAATTTCTGAACGGAGAGAGCTATAGTCATAAAAATGGGGTCTAGGTATAGTAAAGTTGCCATGCTCTACGGAAGAAAAACTGCTTACAGCGCCACCTGGCGGCAAAATTCGGTGTTAGCGTTCTTATTTCAAAAACGGTACGATATGCGGGAAAAAAGTCAATTACAAAGTTGTTCAACATCATCGATTTAGTAAGAGAAGACACCTTCCGTACAGTAATGTTAAAAGTAGAAGGCGTTAAATACATATTTGTTTGGTTCGCAACTCCCAAAATTGTAACGTGACATAACGCGGAAGAAAAGAGAAAAGGAAGGACGTAATATCCGATTTTCTTGAGAATTTGCCTTTGAGTAACCTCCGGAATGTATGGTTCCAACACGAAGGCGCCCAGTGGCGTGCCTACATAAAATGGCGCCCGGGGCAAATACCAAAACTGCGGCCCCCTCTTTTTTCTTTTGAAATGTGATCCCCATTTTCTTTTCAGAAACTTTATGACGGGGAGTGCAAAGATTAAAAGTGCAAATAAACTTAAAAAATAACATATAAAACATTTTTGAGTTCATCTTGAGTTGAAAATAACATATAAAACACTTTTGAGCGGCCTTCAGCCTCCCCCCGATTCTTTCTTCTTCATTGCTGCATATTTTATTAAACCAAAACGAAGCTAAAATAAGCAAAATCACTCTTTTAACTAGAAGATTAAAAAGAATTCATAAATAAATTATAGATTCTTAAATATTTCTCTGACTTATGAAGGTAATCGAAAGAATTTCCAGTTTTATTTTGGACCAAATAAATATTTTCTTATCACAAAGGCAAATTTTTGCGACATAATGAATATCAAATAATTCATTTCATGCTGAAATATATTTAAAAGTAGCTAAATATTTCCGTTCAAAAATTAGGTGAAAGTATGAAATAAACATACAAAAGAGGAATTGCCTGCAGCAAAGTTTCTAATAGAATTATAAAAGTGTAATTTTATAAATTTAGATTCATTCATTTTATACAGTGTAAAACTGAAGTTAACAAAAACTGCAAAGAGGAATTTTGTGTTTTATAATTAAATCATATAAAAAATTAAAGATGTTTAACTTGATAATAGTATAATAATTTCAATTTTTTCGGATTTAATGTATTTTGCAAAACAAACGGAGGAGATGGGAAATATGACAGAAAAGTTATGTCTGCTTGCTGGTGAGATTTAGCTTCTAAATGCCGAAGGTTTGATGGTCAAAGACATCATTCCAGATTTTATCGAGACAAAAGCTTGAACTAGACATCTTAATTCAAAGTAAAACACTGAAATTGAAGTAATCAGTCTAAAATGTAAATTTAGAATAATTTTCACTGAAATAAATAAAAATATATACATTATCGACATCATATCCAAAAGAATTTCAGACGATATCATTTCTCAGAATTATTATCATGATCAGTATAATAATCTTCAAAACTACCTTTTCGCAATATACAAAAGAAAAGTACATGCAAAAGGCGTTATTACTTTATTTGAAAATCATTTTGTAAGGGAAAAAATCTGCTATAAACCTAGTAGAACATTTGAGATATACTTCATAATTTGATTTTAAATCTTCTTACATGCTTATTTAATTCTTTGGCACTTTAAATGTAAATTCTTTTAGAAAATACTTGCTATTTTAAAGAAAATTAATTAAAAAAATATTTTTTTTCAATTTAAGATCTGTTAATTTTTACCAGCAATTGCAAAACTTTATGCGGTCTTTTATCTCTATCTTAGGAGGTTTTTTTTTTGTGTTTGGCAGAACTGCATCTACGTTCTATAAACACTATCGCATTTTCATCATACAAATTATGCAAATATTCAGTGTTAAAAACAATGTGGACATAACGAACTTACGTCTTTTAAAGTTGACGGAGTGCTCTTACTCTGCGCAAAAAATGGACGTATATTTCCCGTCCTTCACTCTTTGCTGATTGAAAATTGCAATGACACTTGCTAACATTTTATCACCAATTTCCGAAGAAACTGCTTTCCATTCAGTGTTTATCATGCATACCGTGAGAAAACATAAGAACCATCAGGTCAGAAGAAAGCATCAGGAACCCTGCGGAGATAATCATCCCTAACTATCTTTCCTTATCCGACCCCATAGGGTGAGAGCTCTAAACGAGCTTTTAATTTCGCGATGAGGGTATCGGTCAGCAAATCTTTGAAATATAATATTACTTGTTATTTTGTCGCAGCTTGAGGTTTCCGGGTTGTAAAAGTGACTGTATCCTTAAGATTTTCCCACACTTTGTTGAAATCATTTCAATTTTTAAGAATCTTAGGAATAAGAGCTTCAAAAGAACCTACATTTATTTTAAATACAACCTATTGATTCCTTAATTTTGCGCCCCCTTGCAATTGCGCCCAGGGCACTAGCCCCACCTGCCCCACCCTTGTTACGCCACTGAAGGCGCCCCTCCGCGCAAGGTATCAAGTGTCCAACAGTACATTCCGGACACATTCCAGCAACAAGTCTTCGGGTATGGTGGTTGCGTAGAATGACCTCCACGTTCACCTGACCTGAACCCATTGGAATTTTTTTCTGTTGGGATGCATCAAACAGCGAGTGTATGCAACCCCTCCACCAACATTGCAGGATCTTCGAAACCGTATTACGGATGCTTGTGCCAACGTGTCACCTGCCATGTTGTACAATGTGCAGCAGGAAGTGCAGTCCCGTGTCCAGATGTCTATTGTTGCTGAAGGATACCAGTTTGAGCATGACAGATAGATGAGCCTCATTTCCGGCAAGTGCAGTTTTGTTCAACGCGATCGAACAAATGGGCGTTTTGTGCTTTTCATTTGTATCATTTTTGTGCTCAAGATGTTTTTTTGTAATAAATCGATGATGCTGAATAACTTTGTAATTGACTTTTTTCCCGTATTTCGTACCGTTTTTGAGATAAGAACACTAACTCCAAATTTTGCCGCCAGGTGGCGCTTTAAGCGGTTTTCTTGCGTATCGCATGGCAACTTTACCCCATTTTTATGACCGTAGCTCTTGCCGTTCGGAAATTATTGTGGTGACAACGGACTTGTACTGTATACTGAGAATACATAAATATATACTGTAAAATAAATTACATCAATATATTTTACATCAATATATACTGAGTGATAGTTTATAGCATATGAATTACTCATTCAAAAATCTCAGTAATTTCCGATTGTTTCTTTCCACCCAATGTTTTCTAACCGCGATCTCCCGCATCCTCTGTTGAGTCTATGTCAAGATATGACTTTTAAAGAACTTATGCCCATAAAAGTTCCACGTGTTCGAATCGGACCGAATCGGCAACTCTCAGAAGTTGACGTGACAAGAAGTAACCCAAAATCGATAAGGGGAACAGCGGGTAATATGGGCCACTTAAGGAAAATTTAAAATAAAATTTATATTTTATACTACCCGCCGTTCCCCTACTTAAAATCACTTAGGAAATCAAATAAAATTATTTAAAATCATTGTAAGTTTTATTTTTTATTTTGTGGTAATTACAGATCAAAGTGAAGTTTCAGTTTAACTTGAAAAGTAAATAAAGATGCAAAAGTTTCATAGTTTGAACTTTTTAAATGCTATTACATAATTTAATGAATAAGCGCTAAATTAGCTTGAAATCTTATTTTCTTGCATTGGATTTCTCTGTTGACTTTGTAAACGAAACCCATCTAAGGCATTAGATAAATTATAGAACATATTCGGTAATGCATGATTCTCCTTACTTCTTTCATATTTTCATGAGCATGTTCCAATTCATCTAGCACGTTGATGGATTCGTAGAATTTCCATCGTTTCCGCGTCTGTATTAAAGCTCAAAAGTTATTTAAAGTGAGGTCACAGGCCCATAATAGAATTAATTCAAGCTCACATTCACGAGCGCTCCACTCCACGCAAATGGCATTCCACTTTTCAGCTCATCCATTTAGGTAGGTCATTCAAGACCGCTCCACGCAAATCCATCTACTATCGGTTTCCCGAACCTCTACTGCTCCTACTTCTCTCCCTTCAAAACGCGAACTCCCGCCGGCCCCGATTTCCTAGACGAACGTCTCGAATGCAATGTTTTGTGCTTCTCGCATTTGCGAGAGTCTCCCCTCCCATGTATTTACACCGGACGCATTTCTGCTTTATGGCCCAGCAGTCCAAAAGGAACGGCTGGATATCCAGATTGGTTGAATATCCAAACTTTTGAGAACACCGCTCCAAATTATCATTGGTTTTGCGCACCGAGAACCGGTTTTTGGGGGAGCGGCCGAATTTGCACAGAGTGGAGCGCTTGTGAATGCCCAGCCTAAGACCCTTCAAATGTCTCAATGTTCAATTTTGGGACCCATTGTACATCTTGTAGGAGAAAAAGAACATGAGGTTACAGCATACCAGAAGACAACATGTAGATAGATGGATTGGACAATTACGATTTGTATACACCTGTCACATCATGAGAATTTATTCTATTGGGTAGGTGAAAAGTTTTTTTTATATAGTATGGTTAAATTCCCATCATAATTTGGAACTTAAAAATTCTTTGCTGTGGGAACCATGAAGCTCAAGTTACAAAAAGAGATTTCATTGAAATTAAACACCGATCCCGGCAAACAGGTTGGTAGACAAAGGAGGTTAGTCTCTGATAATAATAAAAACGAATGGCGTGTGCATTTGGTTTTTATATATGTCTGTTGCCTCTGTACAAGACAGACTATTGGACCGAGATCTATTATCATATAAACATACTTTGTATATGCAAAGTATGTGTTTACATCCATATATATAAAAGAGGGAAGTATGTGTGTTTGTTCGTTTTTTGATTCTTTATGCACACCCACACCACCGTTGGACTTGCGACGATCAAATTTGGCACAGAGATCGATTAGCCGAAGAGGGAGCTAACATCGTAAAAATTATTTTAAAATTCGAATTACATTTTTATTTATTTAATTAAATAACGAAAATTAAGCTAATTTTAGACGTTTTTCGCCAATAACTTCTGAAATACTTCATGGTACGAAAATTAATTTTACATCACCTTAAAGAGCAAGGAATAAAATCTTTTTAAAGATGCTAATTAAATTGTTGTACAATTTTTCCTGTAAGGGTAATTAAGGTTTCAAAATTCATTTCAAACTCAAATTGCAACAATGCTTTTATTATTATAAAATCAAATTCAAATCAATTTATTGTTTCATCAAATCCTTTATTCACGTGTTTTTACCACTGTTAAAGTTAAGAAAATATTGCTTTTTTTGGTCAAAGTAGACTTCTTACTTCAGCTGTTATTTAGCAGCATGCACTTAACTTCCGTTTTTATTTCGTCACTCAATATCCAATGACTTTAGTCTAGTTACTACGCGATGTTTCGTTTAAATTTCACAAATTTTTGAATCATCCTAAACAGTGTGAAGTGGGGTAACGACTGGGAAGTAAGGTAAGTATAGATGCCGCAGATGCCAGTTTTAGGGGCGCCATGGAGAAAAAACAATACTGCATTTATGTCAGTTTTTAAAGCAAAATATGATTAAGGGGCGTATAAATAATACCAGACCCCGAGGGCCATTTGCACTTGCTAAGCAAATGAGACTGGGGTAAAAAAAATCATATTCCCTTGGCACCATTTACCCACTGGCTATGTTGACAAAACGTTAATATGTGTGTGTCACTTTATAAAGTCAAATACAATAAGGAGCCGAAAAATACCATGTCCATGGCGCCATTTACGTAAGTTAAGACTTTTATGATGAGGTGGGGGGAAGAGGAGAAAAAAAATCATAGTATGGCCCAAGCATCACTGTCAGAGTATGTAAAGCCATTAAAGGTTAACCGAATTCCGTTCCTACAGAAGAGAGAGGGTCTAGGGAGAAAAAGAAGGAATGATGCTTCCGATCAGGCACAGAAACACCAAAAAAAAGAGAATGGGGGCCATAAAAGGCATGATATGAAGTATTTCTGTTGTCTCCGTAGCAATGATGGGGATATGGAATTCCAAGGGTTGTCAGACTCGTGTGAAGTGGTTCAAAGTACGGAGATAAAAAGAAGAAATTAGTTTAGCTGCTGACCGAGGGGTCAGAGACACAGGAGAGATTGAAAGAAAGTCAACGAAAGATTACAGCGAAAAACTGTTTAATTAAGTTTAAAGTGTTAGAAGTACTTAGACTTGAAGATATTTCTACCCCGAGCAATGCCGGGTTTATAAGCTAGTATCTTATAAACTTACTTCGAAGGTCGAAAATGCGCACCTTAGTGCGACTTTTTGAACTTTTATAGAAATTAAACTAAATTTTGGCGTTTTTCGGCAGCAACCTTGGAAAACAATAAACAAAGACATTTTTAAACCATATTTAAAATTCAGAAAAATGGCTTTCAGTGATATCTATTCAGCTGTTGGGCAATATTTTCCCTAATTTTAATAATGTTTTAAAAATATTTTAAAATATAATTTGCAACAACACTTTTCATTGTGAAATTCCAAGTTGCTTTCGGTGTTTCTATAAATACTTAGTCATGTGTCGTTCTTCCTCTGCCAAATTAAAGTATGGTTTTTTTTTTTTTTCATATTCTTTAACAATTTTTTGTAAGCAGTGTCTAATAATAATAAAGCTGAATATGTGTCCGCATTTGGCACTTTACAGGTCAGATCGCTGGATGCTACTCTTCTTTCCTATAAAATCAGCGAAATTATTTTACCTCTTTTTGCTTGAAGTGCTATTTTTTGTATTAAAGGGAAAACTTATGTTGAATTTATAAACCAAAGCCTTCTAATACATTAAGTAATTTAGGAACTCCTAAAATAATGCAAGCTGAAAGCCTATCACAATCTGAAGTTTAAAATGCTTTACTGAAGGAGCCAAGAAAAGAACAATGAATCTCTGAGAACAATTCCTTTTTGAATATTGGTTGAATTTCATATCAACTAAATAAAAAAAAGCTTAGCTTTCATTTATATGAAACACAACAAATATTCTTGACGAGCAAATTTCCCAACGGAGGAAACTAATATAAAATAAGAACAAAATATTTTACTTAGCTTCGTTTCAAATTTAAAACATTGAATAAAAGCTCCAGGACAATAACAGTGTTCACAAATTATTATGATGTAAAATTTTCCTTTCCTAATTCACTGGAGAACTTTTCCTACCGAAATCAGATAACAAAGCTTTTGTTTCTTCAAAAATACTTTAAGAATAATTGCTATTCAACTGAATTTCTTGCTGACTGCCTTTGTATCATGACACTTGAAGCAATTATGTCTTTTTATAATTATTTTATTTTACCCTACACAAAGTGCACATTGAGAAGGTATCGTAATCATCAAAAAATTTAGTCTCGAGTTTTTGATAAATTAAAAAATTTTATACCTCTCGGACTCAAAGGAAAAACACTTTTGATATTATGTCTGTTATCGACGAGAGTGTGTTTAACACCTTTAGTAGAATTGTCAGTGAAAAGTTCACAGAGATGGCACAGTTATAAGATCAGGTTTTCTTAAAAATGATTTATTATTAATCCAAATAATAATACTCTTCACTGGAGTAATCAAAACAATAAAATAAGTTTAAAAGATACTTTTCTAATACAAAAAATACTGCCAGAAAATATAACCCGATCTCGTGCACGTATATCATTCTCATCTCCAACTCTTAAAAAAAAAAAAAAAAAAAAAAAAAAATGTCAACAAACCGTCACTGCAGTTGCGTATCAAAAACCCATTTTATTTGCATTCAAAGTATTGCAACTGCAGATGACTAAACAAGCACCAACCGGGTTCGAATCAACCCAAAATCATGGTATGGCATTGGAAAAATACCCAGGGACTCCACTATCCCCGGATCCGAAAATAAATTTATTGCTAAATTTTTACAGAATGTCTAACAATGTCTGTCAGTCTATGTAGGCAAAATTGGTTTGTCTCTTAACATCAAAATAGTAGAGTTGCATCAAATTTTAGATCAAATCTATCAAAAGAGAAGACATTCTTTTCCTACACATATACTTGCCAGGGCTGGATTAAGCCCTAAAGGGGCCCTTTGGCAATGTGAGTTTTGGGGGGCCCCCTTTCCCCTCCCAATTTTCCAAAACAAGATATTTTTTATTGATCTTAATTTAATCTCTATGCATGCAAGTTATTAAGAAAGTCGTATAACAACAAACTGAAATAATAAAACGTTTAAATTGCGGATCAATATCAAGTGTTGGTTTTATTATCAAAATTTAAATTGCGTATAGAAAAATTTAAATTTAAGATTAATTTTAAACATAGCATTTAAAAAAATATTTCTGGTAGAATCTTAATATCCTAATACAAACAGTTCCAAAGCTGTTGACTTGCGAATTAGTCAGCCCACTGCAAAAAAAAACTGAACTGCATTGATCTGTAAAAAAATTTTAAAAACATGAAAAAATTCTAAGAATAATGTTCTGAAATTTAAGAGAGAGTTAATTTTAATTTGATTATGTTTGAGTACATGGACCTTGTAAATCGAATGTAAGCACAAAATTAGATTGCCCTGAAAATACCACCTTGGAGGCCCATAGGCAGTTGCCTACTTTGCCTATTTAGTAATCCAGCCCTGATACTTGTTGTTCCACAATTAATTACAAAGCATTTCAAAAAGGATTATTTTTACAAAAGAAAATTTATTTTCAACATAAGCGTTGCCTTTATTACTGAATGAAAATTACATTCTTTGTCACTCCCGTCCAAGAAATATATTTTATACATTATTTTTATTGTGCTTACTTATATGTGTGTTGTCACTTCGTCCAATGAATGTATTCAACATATTTAGTCTACAAAAGTTAAAAATAACTTTTGAAATTGGAAAAAAGAGCATGATGATCAGATATTCAGATAAACAAAATGAATAGATTTGTTTTCAATTTTAAGATTGTGTAAAAACCGCTTTCTTCAGACAATATTTTCCAAAATACCAACCAGTAAACATAAACAGTGATAAACTGTTTGTGGAAGAGGTAAACTTTAGTACTTTCATAGGATCTTTTTATAGATATCAATTGAGAATATTTGATTGTTTAACATCTAGACAAAATCAATTTACACCACATATTATAAATTGCAACCTTGAAAGTTGATTTTCTATTAACATTTATGAGTAGTTTTAATACAAAGTTTAATAGTTATTTGCCATAGTCTTTCAATTAAAACACTTTTAACTGGCAATAATTAAATGTTAGTATTGACAAAAGTCACATAAATAGACGGACAAGGAACAGCCAAAGGCAATGGAAGGTGCAACTATTTAATAAATTCTGAAACATTCTTGTTTTTTAAATCAGAAGACATTAAAGGTTTTAGTTTATAAACTACTTCTGTCCAATAATAAAAGTAGCAAGTGAATATTTAAATAGGAATTATCGGCGAATGCAGCTGTAAGTTATGTTGTAGCGCAAAATTGCAAAGCCTTCAATCAAAATCAATGTTTAATAACACCTGTCATTTATTTTGACACATCTTTCAATTTTTAGGTTAACCTAATTATTACGAATTATAACTATTTTTCTAATTTCATCCTCTGATCGAAATCAATTATTTTATTTCAGTTGAATATCAACCCATTGTAAAAGTAAGATGAAAAAATAAGAGCTTTCAAGAAAACATCAAATTGCAATTGTCCACTTCTTGATGCATCAAAAGAAAAACAAACAGTTGCAGAAAGGTGCAATTAGGTTAGCTGAAAAACAATACAAATCCAACAGAATGACCTACGATGAATGAAACTATCTGAACACTCAAAAATTAGAAGTAATATTTTTAATTTAATTATGTTTTTAATAATAAATGTTGCATTCTATATTTATTTTCTTTTGCTACTATTATTATGGGACAAATTAAATTCATCAACTGCTACAATAATTATGGGACAGAAAAAAAGGGAGTATTATTTGTTATATTATCACTCTTCAGTATCTGCACATGAAATGGTGCAGATACAACAGAAAACTAAAAGGAAATGGATTTTCTGGTTTCAATATATGTCAAACTTTACTGACACTTAAATAGATTACATCCTCTTCCCTAGGTGCCACAATGAGTTACCTTTTTGAATCTGACATATATAGCTGAACACAACTGATGCATTTAGTTTGATATACAGTAGCATTCAAATAACTATCGAAAATGATTCAAAATAAAGTAGCTCATTGTAACCAGTTTTCAGATATCCAGTCCTTTGCATATTCTTATGTTTAACCTATGCAAAATCCTTAAACATAGTGATTTACCATAAGCATAAATATACAAATTATAAATATATTTTATTAAAATAATACGTCCAACATATGTCAATTTTGGAAATTCAGGATCAAAAATTGTAAGGATTATTACAAAGGTGGAATTAATGCCTCCCCCTCTTGTGTTCTAATTTTGATTCAGTGCAACTTTCACATTATTTTTAACTGTAACAAGATTCAATTCAGAACTTGTTACACAGCAGAATTTTGAATTATAGTGATCCAATCTATCATAGACTGGGACAAAAATATTTTTCTAGCAAAGCTCAAATCTGTATGCCTTTTGCCTCTTTGTAATGGAACAGCATGCTTATTCTGACAATTAAACATCAAAAGATTTTTGTTTTAATATGCAGAAAATAACTTTAACCTGCTTCATTTCAACAGATGTTCCTTCCCCCATTAAGTTTAATGGAGTTAATTCATGCTTGTATAGAACACAAAAAAAAAAATGTACATCAATTTATTTTGAATATTATTGTGAATATTGCATGCGATGTCACAAAACAGTGCAAGGCAATATGAAATGCAGAGTGATATGCGATTGTGAGTAGGGATGAAACAACTAGCCAATATTCGGCCCTCCTGCCAAATATTTGGCTGGCTGAAAAGTAAACAAACAGATATTCGGCCGAATAAATTCAGAGTAATATTATTTTTTAAATGCGCTTTTAAATGTATTTAATAAAGAATATTGCAAAATTAGTATTTTGTATATTTATTAGAAAAATCTAACATTTAATCTACTATGCAATTTAAAATTGAGTAAGTGTATTTAATAATGTTACATATCATTTATCATTTTAAAGTCTGAAATTATGATGCAAGAACAATAATTGTTCAACATTTTCAGGGAGAAGTTTGTTCTGTTTGGTTTCATACATATATATTACGAGCATCAGAAAATAAGTGCTTGCTATGCTGTGCTTCCAGAAGCTAGAAAAATATTTTTTTGCTAAATGTGCAAATTATTCAGCTTTTTTTTTCACTAATCACGTGGATATTCCATCCTAGCTATTAGAATTTTTTTTTATAAAAATAGGAATTTATTTATAATAACTTTAATTTATCCACTGAATTTTCTTTTATAATCTACAATGATGAGTTTTTTTATTTCTGTTTAGAAACTCTAAAGCAAAGAGGGTTTCTCTCTTCTTCGCCGAATATTCGGTGCGAAATTTGACTGAATATTCAGCATTCGGCCAAATCCCTATTTGTTACATCTCTACTGTGAGCTCACACGAAATGACTATTTACTATTCAAATTTAACTTATTTACCCGCAATACCAAGCACTCCCACCAGGGGATAAGCAAGGAGAAAATCCAAGGAAGGTTTTGTACAAACGAAGAGTGCTATCCTAACCAATACTGTTAGTCCATACCTATCCCTTCTAAAAATGTCATGATAATATTGGAGAACTTTCAGTAGCAATCATTTTCTATTTCTTGCAAGGAAAAATGTCTCTTGCGGTATGATTAAAATTTTTTAATAAATGCAAAAACTCATTTACACTCCCTTGAAAAATACAAGCCTAACTTTTCAACTTTTGAAAAACTGAATATTGTTATTTTTCCTTCCAGCAGTAAAATGTATAAAATTCTTTTAGAGAACCAAAACAACTATAAAGTTTGGAAAAGTCAAATTATGGGGGGAGGGGGGCAATTGCTTTATTGTATAATTTCACGAGTTTTAAAGCTAAGGATCTTGCAGAAACCCAAAGGCTTTCTTTTTGTCCTAATAATTTCTACTACCCTTTAGAACAGAGGTTTCCAACATGTGGTGGGTATCCCTTTAAGACCGGGCGTATTTTTTAACCGGTGGTTTAAACGCCGACTACAACTCAAAAATGGACGATATCTACCATCCAATGAGAAAAATAGATCTATAGAGATTCTGGAAACAAGAAAAATAATTTCTTCCGGCATTTACTGCATATAACTAACAAGGAACAGAAATATAAGCTAAAGTCTAACCCGCACGATCGTACGGGTTCGGTCTTAAAGGGGTATGCAAAGGACCATTTTGGGGTACACTAAATCAAAGTTGTTAATGGTGAAAACAAGAAAGCATAAGGGATTAAAAAAAGTTAGAGAATTTTGCTTCTCCAAGTGAATACTTGCTATTTAATAACTATATCACTTAAATAATTGATTATTATGAAGAGTAATTTTTAGCTATCCTTATAAATTAAAATGAAATAATTACAATATCGGTTTCATTTGCTTTGGCGTTGAACTAATACTATGGTAAAAATGAAATAAAATGTAAAATCAAATATGAGTCCTGCAGACGTTATTAATTCTAGTCTTTTCACTCCTAAGCTAACTTTAACATTATTGATAAAAATTTCTTTGCATAGACAGATGGTTGAGGCAGACTTTGCATAGGTGGTATGCAGAATAAAAAAGAATAATGAAGGGTATGAGAGGGAAAAAAATGGTTGGGAATCCCTGCTTTAGCAAAAAGAGAAAAGGTGAAATAACTTTCTTAAAGGCAATCACTAATGAAAAACAATTTTCCTTCAACAATTCATTATAGCCACATATTCATTCACCTCAATAAATGCAAATTTCATCATATATACAAACTTAAATACTTGCAACTACTCAAAAAATCTCAAGTTTTTATCATACTGTAATTAACAATCTGAAAGCACTTAAACACTGCCATAGAACAGAATGAATTGCATATCTGATCGCTTTAAAATCGCTCTTTTTTTAAAAAAAATTTTTAGTTTGTTTACATTGAAAAATTATTTTATTAATTACATAAAAATATTTCCGTAACTTTTTGAATAAAATACTAAAATGATCATTTCAATCTGCATAAACGGAATGCTCAAATTTCAAGAGTAAAAAATCAGCAACTTAATGAATTTCATTAACAACCTTAAATCCAAAACTTCGGAGGAAAAATTTTAGATATGGTGTATATTTCTAAATAATTCTCTTTCATATCACATTGCAAAACATTCAGTAGTATTGTTTTATAAAATGTCAGTGGAATTTTAAAGCTGTTGGTGAATTACGACTCAAGATATCAGCACATACAAAAGTTCCTGGCAAACAAAAACATTTTTATTTCAGATCTTGTTTTCATAAAAATACATTTTTCTGGGAGAAAATGAGTAATCTATTCAAAATACAACTACAATATTAATGTTAATTTCAATATAAAATATATAATTTACTCAAAAACATCACCCAACATTGAGAATTCTTTCTACTACAGAACTAAATGCAATGGCAGTGAAAAAAAAAAAACATGGACCTTTTTTGTTATCTTGTTTAAATATTTTAGGAAAACAAACAAAACTGTGCTATGTCTTTCGTTCAGATGTTGGTAAGGAATAAATAACAATGACAGTGAGATTGCACTAAGTACAGGAGATATGAATGTAGACAATACAATGGCACACACACTTAATGATCAAGGATTCTGAGGTTTCCAGATACAATTTTGTTCTCCAATATCGATCCTGGAGGTATATCTATTCGGTCTCCATGATTAGCAATAATTATAACTGTCCCCTAAAAAGAAAAGGACAATATAACTCTAAATCGCTATTCACATTGCAACTTGAATACAATTTTTAAAAAAATTAAAAATATAAAACATTTTCCCTTCACATTCAAAAAGTTTAATTACAGATATGACATCTCTAAAAGTTACAAAATTGTACTCCAATTCAAGAGTATGATACAAATTTTAATCTTTGTTTAATGCTTATGCTCCAAGCAATATACAATACTCATGAAAAAACTTTGCATCCAATATTATAAAAATTGTTTAACGCTTATGCTCCAATCAATATACAGTACTCATAAAAAAAACTTTGTATCCAATTAATATATATAAAAAGACAGATTGAAGTAACATGGTCTGGTTTGGCTACGTGCCAAACAGACTGATTATCTGTCTATGCCCATACGTTAGCATAAACTGTTTTCAATCTTTGGTGATTTAAGTTTCTCTTCTTTTTATTATTTAGCCTGCTTCACCCATGCGTGGTAAAAAAAATTCCATTACCTGTTTAGATTCATTATAGTATTCTACCTTCGCCGATCAGTTAGAAGTTTTCTTGAATCAGCAGAAGATTGTTGTATATCGTTAATTCAACAAAGGATAAGTATCTTTAAATTTTTTTACTAATTGAATTTGTGGTGCTTTAATCACTATTTGTTATCTTTAATGTTTTTTACTAATTGCTTTTAAAGTTCTGATTTGAGTGTTGGTAAATAAGTTGTTTTAAGCTATTAAAAATAGTTTTCTTAAGATTTGATTTTGCATCATTTTAATTAAAAGGGTTCTTTCTTAATATTTGAATTTGTGGTGCATTCTATTACAAAAAGTATCTTTAAAGTTTTTTACTAATTGCTTTTAATTAGTTCTGATCCTAGTGTTGGTAAAAATGAGTTATAGTTCACAGAATTCCGGACTCTTATATTGTGTACTTTTAATGTTCATATATATTTACATCTAAAATTTACTACAAATTATAATTTTTTCAGTTCCTAAGGACTTCGCCAATGTGCATTAGATTTTCTACTACAAATTTTGTTAGTAAATCTGTGACAATCGGATACAAGATATTGTTGGCGAGTTAAAAGTCCGTCTTAGACGGCACAAATCTTCTAGCATTATAAAAACAGCTAGAGTTTTATCCAATATATTAAATCGTTAATTCATGATTAAGACTTGGAAATCAACAAAATATCCAAAATGAAACAGTCTATAAGTGAATTTGATATTTAAAAAAAATTGAAAACAAAAATTTTAAAAATAATTTGAAAACCATGAAAAGTTCAATTACAAAATCTTTGAAAAGGCTCAGCAACTCTATTACTGTACTTGTGAATTTTATTGAAATTACAAAGTTTTACCAAAGCTGGGTTTATTATCCTCAGACTGCTCTGCCCCAATATAATGAAACAATGACATTCGAGGGCAATAAACCATAGAAAAAAATGTAGGCCAGCATTATATCTGCTTTTTTTTTTTCTTTCTGTATTGCTTTTTAAAGTTCCTAAGCCAGCAAATAACAGTTTCTTGTAGAATGGTACAAATAAATGCAAATCTTCAAAGTAAATCTTTAGATTAATGCCTACTTCAAACTTTCTTATGCAAAGAAGGATCTTATTCTAAGCAAGTTCTATAAATTTAGTTTAAATTAGCAAAATCCATATATCTGAAGTTGCAGTAGAGCTTTATACTTAAAAGAACCAATATCAAATCATTATGTAAGAAGTTACTACCACTGTATCTATAAGAGTTCATAAAAAAAATGAACTTTAAAACAAAACCCTAAAAGGCGAGTATGGAAATGTTGCTATGGAGTTCTATACATAGAATACAAAATTAAACGAGTTAAGGCAATACATGTGTAAACTTTCCATTTATTACCTTTAGTGATACTCCTTTCCCAAAAGTCACAT
>BGPR01023647.1:0-24046 GCA_013235015.1 Araneus ventricosus | reverse complement strand
CCTTTCGGGTCACTGCGCGCTCTGCATGAATGGACACTCTTTCCTCGTCCTGCCAAACCGGCCAAAACTGGTACTTTAAATTTACTATATGTGCAAGTTTTGGGCATGCAGATGGCCAAAAGTGGATCACTACATGTTCCAGTTATGGCCGCATAACTTCACTATTGTGATTTTAGAAAATTACATAAGTTTAGGAATATCTTTATGAAATAAAATCAACTAATTTAGTTTTGTTTCTAAAATAAAAGTAACTAACTTAATTTTATTTCTAAAACAAAAAGCAACTGATTTAGTTTTGTTTCTGAAATAAAAGTAACTGATTTAGTTATGGTTCTAAAATAAAAGTAACATAGTAATGGCTCTAATTAAAAATAAGACGGCAGGTAACATTTCCACAAAAAAAATTTTGCTACTCACCATCTAAAGTTGGTAATACAGTTAAGGTCATTCAAAATGGAATGCAAAAACATCTCCATTGTGAATGTTTACCTCACATTTATGTTAGAAAATTTCAACTTGAGGAACCTGACTCGAGCGATGAGGAATTTTTTTTTATATGCCTGGATTGCTCTAATTTTAAAAATAATTCTGATGAATTTGATTAATGATGCAATTAAAAATTATAAAAATACATATTTGTTGATACTGTTAGTGAGTATAATAATGCAAATTTTTGATTTGTAGGATTTTTTTAAATATCTATGCTTTTGCAATGTAAGTTGATTCCTCTCCCTGTTTTATGTTTCATATTTTATCAAAAAAAATTACACGAGTATATAAAGTTTGTATTTTATCAACCAAAATAAATTATTGTTTTCTGCATTCCTGTTTTTTTTTTAAACAGAAATCTGCAGCTGAAATCATCTTAGGTAAATTTTATTACATATCTTTTTGCGGTAGTGCGGAAAAGTTGCAAACTCCCATCATTAAAAAGTGTGCGAAATCTTATAACTCTGAATTGATATCTTCTGTCGCCTCAATGGGCAGAAAGTTGTGAAAATTGGACTAAAAATGGTCAAAATTCAAAAATTTATAAAAAAATCACAGATTTTGTTGCTCGGTTTGCGGTAGTGCTTAACAGTTACTATTTATTAACAACAACACCTCTACTAAATTTTAGAATTATATGTTTATATCTTCTGAAGCCTCAACGGCAGTGAATTTTGGAAATTTAAGGTGAATTTTTAAATAAATACACGTTTTACTTATATCATTATAATGCGAATAGAACCTTGATTCAACCTTTGAAACATTTAAAATTACAAAAGCACTATTTTTTGGACTCAAATTGTGACATTTGTTTTCTGGATTCTAGTGTAGCTCTGATAAATCCATCCCTGTTCTTTTCTAGAGGCTTCAGTGACGAGTTTCACAATTCGATCAACTGCTTTCGTGTGTGAAGGAAATTTAATAAAGTCCCTGCCGTTCATTGGGTCATCGTCCTGTATCATCTTCAGAAGTTCACGAGAACCGATATGCCTGTGAACTGTAGGCGGTGTGACATAAAAAGCTTGCCAGTCAATGAGATCTACGTAGTCTGCAGCTCCAAAGTTAACAGCAGGAATAACGAATCCACAAACACAATTTCCTTTTGGGCCAATTTCAGAATTTATGAATTTGTAGTCAATGCACTATTGGATGATTTTAGCAACCTTATCTTTCTGGGATGTGACGGCAGAGTCGTGAACATTGGAGTGTTTAATGATGTTATTCGCGGGCTTTAATTGAAACTTCATCGACCAATCCAATGGATTACCTACTTACTTAATTTCAACGAGTTTCCACAACCACACCTATTTGAGCGCAAGTCTTCTGGTCCCTCGTCTTACACCGGAGACATTGGACGAAACCTGAAAGCATGCGAGAAGATGCCACTTGTTGCTTTTAATAGTATTGAATGTGACTTGCCAGACATTGATCCCACCAACCTAAGTTATGATCAGAAATATTTATTAGACATTTGCACAGCCATTAGTTCTTCAGATGTAGCGAAGCATCAACCGGGTACGTCGAATTTGGCCCTCTGGCTAAGTAACAACTGCAAAATGAATTTTGATGCTTTATCTATCAACATCAAACCCATCAAACGAGTTGATAACTTTGGTTGTATTCATTCTAAGAGTTTACGCACCCTCATGTTCCGAATTGAGGTTCATCATTCCATAAAGAATGTTGCTAGACACTTGTGGCATTTCATTAGCTCATCTCGAAGTATCGTGATATAATTGAACCAGTTATTTCTCGCAATGCTTACTTTGAGGCTCCAAAAAACATGCTTTTGTCTATGTTAACTGATGAGAGATGCCATACTAGAACCCTTGCAGCTCGGCGAATTATCAAGGCAAGGGAAATTTGCCCAGATGGTAATTGTGTTCGTAGATTCGTTACTCCTGCTGTTGACATCCGAGCTACAGGCAACGTAGATCTCATTGACTGGCAAGCTTTTTATGTCACACCGCCTACAGTTCTCGGACATATCGGTTCTCATGAACTTCTGAAGATGATACAGGACGATGTGCCAATGAACGGCTAGGACTTTATTCAATTTCCTTCACACACGAAGGCATGAGCGAATTGTGAAACTCGTCACTGAAGCCTCCAGAAAAAGAGCTGGACCGCAGAACAGGGATGGATTTATCAGAGCTACACTAGAATCCAGAAAACAAATGTCACAATTTGAATCCAAAAAAGGTTACAAAAAATAGTACTTTTGTAGTTTTGAATGTTCAAAGGCTGAATCAAGTTTCTATTCGCATTATAATGATATAAGTAAAACGTGTATTAATTTAAAAATTCGCCTTAAATTTCCAAAATTCAATGCCGTTGAGGCGGCAGAAGATGTTAACCTATAATTTTAAAATTTTGTAGAGGTGTTGTTAATAAATAGTAACTGTTAAGCACTACCGCAAACCGAGCAACAAAATCTGTGATTTTTTTATAAATGTTTGAATTTTGACCATTTTTAGTCCAATTTTCACAACTTTCTGCCCATTGAGGCGACAGAAGATATCAATTCAGAGTTATAAGATTTCGCACACTTTTTAATGATGGGAGTTCGCAACTTTTCCGCACTACCGCAAAAAGATCCAAGAAACTTCGACTTTTTCGGCCCGCCCTAATAGGTATGCAGTAATAATGTCTCGGACACAGAACCCATCTCATTAATGAATATTGAAAAGAGACTACTGTTTAGGCCGTTGCTTTTAATCTAATTAATTAATCCTGTAATATATTGTGCAATTTTTCATCAATGTCTTTTGCAACAAGAGCTTCTCTATTTATCATGCAATGGTTAAACTCTTTTATAGGGGCAATTTTTTTTATTAACCCTCTTAGTCTTTTAATACTACTTGTTAATGCTGAAGCACCATCAATGCAAACAGCAACACAGTGTGCCCAGGTAATGTTATTTGTTTGAAAATATCTATTAATAATTTCAAATATTTTCTCTCCTGTTTTCCTCCCTTCCAATTTTTTACGACATAAAAAATCTTCTGATATGTTTTTTTCCTAAACGTTTCTTACATAAGCATTTATTAACACAGTTTAGTAATGTCAGTAGTTTCGTCAAGTTGTAAAGCAAATACAGGAGAGTTTTTTAATCGATTTAACAAAACTGATTCTATACTGCTTGAAATGGCGGAAATTAGGAGAGAAACGGTTCTCTTGATAATGATATCGTTTTTAAATCGTGACAATATTTTTCTCCATGCATAATTGATGTCATTTTAATGGCTGAAGGAAGAATGAGTGATTCTCCAATTATGTGCGGTTTCAAATTTTTTCCTATTAAATTAGAAATTTCTAAGGATGCCCGTAAAGCCTTCTCAGGAATTGTAGTGTGTTTTTTCAAAAATACACTTTGATTTTTCATGTTTTAAGCTCGTTTTCAGATGTTATGCTAGATCTTTATGCTTGGTTTTCTTTGTCTTTTTAATTTAGAAGGTTTCATTCTTTTATTTGCTAATTTATCCCTGCAGTTAACACACAACGGATGTTCTTCCCCATTAACAATGCAATATGTAAATCCATATTTAATAAACTCTACTTGATATTTTTCATTTTTTTTATTAGATAACACATTTCGTTTCATATTTTTTGAGGTAGAAACAGTGTCATTGGATTCATCCACAATTTTTGTTTAGTATAGGTTGGTCCATCATTCTCATTAGTATCGTCATTCTTATCATTTTCTGGACGCTATTGGCAATTTTTAGCCATTTATCCATTATGAGTGAATTAAAGCTGAAATAAAATTATAAATATACAATGTCTTTATAGTTGGTCAGTCGCGTGAGACTTCCACGTTGGAAGAAAATATATAGTCCAGCATTACTCTGTATAAATCATGCTGATTTGTAACTTAATCAGACAAAAATTAAAGAAAACTCACATGAAAAAGAAACGTCTCATTATACCAACAGTACATGATAGTTACTTAAAATAAAAAATAGAACGACCAAGTAAAAATTTACACTTGGAATTTAATGAGTAGATATCTCAACAGGTGTTGCCAGTTGAGCATATATTTATATTGTAGACAAAGGTTGCAGTGAATAAAAACATACAGACATCGGAGCTTACTTAACAAAATGCAAAACAAGTACAAAATTTAATTATAGTGTTTTAAATATTGTTATGATTTAGAATTCAATCGGTAATCGCGCATCCATGATTCACTTGCATCCTGCTTCACTCTCCCTGATGTATGATGCCGAAATCTTTTCTTTCCAGTGTGTGTGCTTTACTCTGATCGGTTGATCTCTGCCTAAAATCTATCTATCTTTCTTTAGTAAATAAGAAATTATTCTTTCTCTCTTTTTCCGCGCACTCTGATTAGTGAAGGAATATCTTTTGACGGCATTTGTCCTTCCTTTTCTGAAGCGGATTAAAAAGAACTTTGGAATGAATAGGGAATAAAAGCCTTTGTAGCTCAAAATCCCATAAAACCCCTTTAATCGATCAACCATTCAATATTCTTTTTCATGCTTCGTTCCCCGGCTAATGAATTTCTTCAAAAAATATAATTATGTTTAACATTACTTATTCCAAAGATGGAAAATTTTATATTTCAAAATTACATTTATTTTTTATTTTATTATCTACGATTTTGAATTTGTACTCGCCCTTAAACTTCAAAAGTAGGCCTAGTTTAGGGCCACCATCCGCAATACAAAAACAGAACTAATTCTTCCTTTACACGTTTTAAATAGTAACTGCCCCGGTAGCGTTTCCAACAAAATATCAGTTGCGGATAATTAATTTTCGAAAAAATCAAAAATGATATAAAAAAAGTTAAATACATGCAAAATATTTTAGAAAAAAGCTTTTCTTTATAAATATTTTAATATCTATGTTGTTTCTTCATTAATTGTTCATTATTGCCCTCCGAGCACGCTACTGAACGGTTCTATACTTACAAAATGTGTTAAGCGCATACCCGATTGCTGTTTTTACTTAAAATTAACAAAATCAGAATGCACTTAAATGAACGTAAAAAGCATCAAACCGAGCTACTGAGGCACAGACTTGCTATTTAGCAAGGCGTGGGACACACCTAGAATTAACAAGCTATAGCAAGGACGGCTACTACTAAACGTCAGACCGACTCAAGTTGCAAATGAATCACACAAGAAAGCGTGTAGAGGGCATTTCAATTTGAGAATCGTCTTTTATGACTATGTTTGCAGGTTGCCGAAGAAAACAGACTAAAGTTTTCGTAAAAAAATTATTCCATTTTTATAAATGATATCTCATTTTACTGCTTTACTGGTACCTGATAATTTTTGAAGAAAAGCCACATATATTTTGTCAAATAAATTTCTTTGAATTTGGCGACCTCCAAAAATATTGTCACAACCCACATTTTGCGCACCACTGCTGTTATGAGATTTAGATAATAATCTGCAAATTTTTTCCAGTAGCAGTGCGGTACATTTCATTTCCTAAGAAATTTATGCTCATAATTCTTCATTTTCTATTATTGCTTGTCGTTCAGTCAGACAATTCTTACTGCACATTATACAAATAGCTAATTATTCCAAATAATTATAATCAAATTCGGTAATTAATACTTAATTACCTTTAATTAAATATAAAATTAATTATTCTCTTATTTTGAAGTTACCTAAATTAGAAAAACTTTGCTTGCCCTCCCCCCCATCGGAAAATATCTGGAGCAGCCTCTGCTTAAAACAGCGTGGCTTTTTACTCTTTCTCACCAAAGTCAGCTTTACACGATGTGAGCCAGAAGCATGGACACATCCCAGAATCGTCACACGATCCTTCATCCTTTTCCGGCCTGGAGCAACAGCTTCATTTTCTGCAGCCAAGGTTTTCGTTGGAAGTGCTCCCCAGTTTCATCGCAGTTGTATATTGGGTCTGCATTTTTTCTTCACAATCAAATCCTGCAATTTGGCAATAAAGCTGTTTGCTGCTTCAATATCAGACCAGTTTTTCTCCTACGATGCTCAGCTGGCGATTCTTGAACTTTTCTAGCCA
Organism: Araneus ventricosus; assembly: GCA_013235015.1. NCBI lineage: Eukaryota > Metazoa > Arthropoda > Arachnida > Araneae > Araneidae > Araneus > Araneus ventricosus. The sequence goes on along the minus strand of BGPR01023647.1, from coordinate 17,545 downwards.
ATCGCTGCTACCTTGGAATTCCTTGCTTCCTCCGAGTTTAGAATTGAAATTCGCAGCTTTTTGTCGGATCATTATCCCGGATATTGGCACTCCTTTTCAATAATGTTATATACTAAGTCGAAGCCTACCTTCTTATCGTAAAATATGACTACTTTATTTTCAAGCTCAATATTGTGGGAAAAAACGGATTACAGCCAATGAGATTTAAAAACATCGTCTTTTTAAATAAGGCATTAGCAGTATATACGAGGATAGTTTTAAAAGTAAGGTAACAAGCCCTCTGAGAGAAAGTCTTTATTCACGAATTCAGAAAGACACACAACGTTCCAAGGAACCGGTACATGCTACTTTTTCGCATAGGCATTATGGTTGTGAAAGCATTTATTCCAATGGTACAACAACATATTGAACCTAGCATAAAAGAAATCAAAGTCAAGGTCGTGGAGCCACTTGAAGATGGTTTGCTGAACACTCAGCATCGGGTAAGAAATATCGACATTTTACATATTCCTTCAACGGTCCGAAGATAAGGAAATCACTTGGTGCGAGGTCCGGTCTGTAGGGAGGTTGACCCAACAGCTCTCATTGGAGAAGTTGTATCAAAATGCACGTAACTAAAGCCGTGTTTGGTCGAGCATTGTAGAGTCAAATCAAGATACCTGTTGAGAGCAGTCCCGGCGAATTGTTTGCGCAAATTTCTTAGTTTAATCAGAGTCCACGTTTTCATCTTCTAACTGCGACTCCTATATACTACAGAAACACTACCTCCATCAACAGGCGGCATACGAAAGCTGTGATTATCTCAGCTGTCTGAACAGGGAATTTAATTCGCATGGATAATTTCTGTACCCGTCGGAGTTCTTTTGTTACCTCACATTTGAAACACCCTTGTATATATAGCGCTTATTACTAAGAATACAGAACGTTTATAGAAGAATTTTCAGAAAAAGGAGACAAAAAAAGATGTATAAAAAGATATATTTATTACAGAAATGAAATTTTCATGACATAATATCCACAAACTGATTCCCAGAATGAAGTGGATGAAATCTTATCACGGCCATTTACATTTCCCATAAAACAGAATACACACAGAGTCGGAAATATTCACACAATAAAGTATTGATAAATATCATATACAAAATAACTAAAATACCTCAAAATCAAAGTTATTCAACTGAAAAATTAGTGTTATTGTGTTGAATTATGGGATTCTGGTGAAGAGGATGTGAAGGGGGCAGAGGAGCTAAATTTTCCTCTATACTCACAGTATACTACTCCCTCTATATTCCTTTAGTGGAGACAATCAAAACAGAAAATTTCTAAATCACTACCAGCTACAAGTAACGAGTAAAGAGCAGGAACTAAGTCTCGAAGATACCAATTGATACAATACGTAATGATTGCAATTCGATCTGTCGACATTAATAGCAAAACTAACACAATTTTGACCATTTCTGATAATTTAGAACACAGTGAGAATTTAGAACAACCAACCTGTAGTACGCGTACCCCTGGGGGTAGGCGGGGACCAGTTATGGGTACGCGAAAGTGATTTTTGTAATGGCAGAAAGCCCAAAACATAAGAATATCCTAAAATTTCGTTTTTCTCAAGTTCGCATGAAAAATGAAAGTGAAAACTGCAGGAGTCCGAAAGCCTCTTCACGAAATAAGAAGACAAATATTAATATCTAGTAATTGTGAGCTCTCATCATAAGTTAATGAGAAATTATTCCGAAACTGTTTTAATCGCTTTGACGTTGAACTAATACTATATTAAAAATTACAATAAAATTTAAAACCAATCCTATTATATTCATTAAAGTCATTTGACTTTTAAGCTAACCAAAGCCTTTGGCGTTATCAATAAAAACTTTCGTGTTGGGAAAGGTTGCCGGAATATAAAAATAAGGGTAGTCGAAAATAAAAATATTAATCAAGGGTACGCGAGTGAAAAAAGTTGGGAACCGCTGATTTCGAAGATTCATATTTGTATTGATTAATCTGATATTTGAGGCTTCGCTGAATACAGTGAAAGCTGCGATAGAATTTTTATTTGCTCTATATATTATGAACATGCCAACAGCAATAATCACTTTTTAGATGCAACTGCATATAGCGATAATTTTACCTGTTTAGACTGTCCATGCTCCAGAATATAGGTGGGGGGAGGCTAGAAACTCGAATCTGTTGTAGCAGAAAGGTGCTAGTGACTGAATATGGACTGGTGATAACCTGTCTATAATAATACCTTTTCTAGGTCCATCCATCCTATCATTGTTATAAATAGGTTTTGCCATATTTTTATTTCTTCAAGTAAATTATTAGTAATTCATAGTGATGAACAATTTTTGAACTTCCTTCTACTTCCTGAGCAATAATTTTCTCTCAAAGCCATCTAAAATCTCTAACGCATACACATTACTTTTAACAAAGTTGACGGCCCAAGCGAGAATAAAAATATATATATATATAAAGGATGACTTTTTTTACTAAACAAACTATAAATATAAAAGAGATATATAATGGTTTCATTTACGAGATAAAAAGTCAAAAATAAGTTATTGCGTAATAACTAGAAAATTTTCTAAGTCTATTAACTGTCTTTCATAAATAATAAACATTTTTCCAGTCTGCACCGTCGACAATTTTTTGGATAGTCAAGAATTTCTTTCCTTAACCCGTAACACTTTTCCATGCAGAAAAAGCTTTGATGCATATTTCAGAACGTACCACGGCTTCTGTCCAGAGTCCGTCAGTCAATGCGCTGTCATAGACTGCTGAGTGGAAAATTCTTTAATACAGATATGACACAGGCTTGGAACTGAAAAAACCTCATTAATAATGAACTGTACCAAACATAAATACCGAGAATTAAAATAAGTATGATTAATTGAACAATAAAATATATAAATTTATACAATAAGTGCTCGAGATATTAAAAATACAGTAGAATTATTATATAAAAGAAAAAAAAGAATGATAAAATCTAATGCCGAAAACGCTCAAATCCGTGGAAATGTGTCATGTCTTAATACTAAAAGAAAAAAAAGTAACTCTTTCCCACTACGTATCTGTATTGCATTACTAGAAGTGAAATAAATCAATCTTAATAGAATTATGTATTCTGTTATGCTGTAGAGTAAAGGAAGATTTTGCTATTAATAATTTATATCCATAATTTGGCCTCAAGAAATTAGCTTATCGAAATGGAATCTTACTATTTTAAAATATATTTTATTATTAATGTGATCTTATGTTTTGTAGAAATAATTTATTTAAAAATATCTTTAAACTGAATATGTCACAGATATACTCTTACAGTTTGGTATGTGTCATCAAAGGTCAGTCAAAATTCTCTTGTTGAGAAAACTCCTAACTAAATCTCACAGATGTATGGCTTATTTATTCTCAACACACGTCACATGCAAACGGTTTCTCTGTCGTATGCGTATGTAAATGTGTTTTTAAAACTCCCTTCTGAGGAAACTTTTTATTACACACATCACAAGTAAATGATTTCTGTTTCGTATGAGTCAATAAACGTTCTCTTAAATTTTGTTGCTGAGAAAACGATAGACTACATAAATCGCATGCAGACGGTTTTTCTTTCGTATGCGTCCGTAAATGTAATCTTAAACTCGACTATTGAGAAAAAACTTGTGAAACTACACACGCCACATGCAAACGGTTTTTTCGTATACATACGTAAATGTGTTTTTAAATGCGACTTCTTAGAAAATTCTTTATTACACACATAACAAGTAAACGGCTTCTTTCGTATGCGTACACAAATGCTTTTTTAAAGTCGACTTATCAGAAAATTCTTTACTGCAAACGTCGCATGCAAACGGCTTATCTTTCGTATGCGTACGTAAATGTCTCTTTAAACTCCATTTCTCAGAAAATGCTTTACTGCAAACGGCTTCTCCCTCGTATGTGTACATAAATGAGTTTTTAAATGCGACTTAACAGAAAATGCTTTACTGCAAACGTCGCATGCAAACAGTTTCTCTTTCGTATGCGTACGTAAATGTGTTTTTAAATGCGACCTCTGAGAAAAGTCTTTATTACACACGTTACATGCAAACGGATTCTCTCTCCGTATGCATACTTAAATGTCTTTTTAAACTCGACTTCTGAGAAAATTCTTTATAACACACTTCACATGCAAAAGGTTTCTCTTTAGTATGCGTACGTAAATGCGTTTTTATATAGGACTTAATTGAAAATACTTTATTACATATGTGACATTCAAACGGTTTTTGTTTCGTAAGAGTCAGTATATGTGTCTTTAAATTTCGCCGCTGAGAAAACGCTTGACTTCATCCGTCGAAGGCGTATTGCTTTTCCATTGTGTAATAAGAAATCTCCTTTTAAAACAATTAGTTCTGAAGAATTCTAGTTCAATAGTCACAAGCAAATACAAAATCCCCTCAGTATCAGCGTGCAAATTAAATTTTAAAGCTTCATAGAAAGTTATTGCTTACTATTATTTGAGCATCTTCCTTTGTGCCAATCAAACGAGGCATCTGAACTTGTTTTAAACAATAAAAAATAGCCAAATTTTTTTAAATCCACATCGACTGGAAAAATTGTTCTCTCCTATGCTGTGTTACTGGATTCCATCGGAGATACGTCGTACGTTACAACCTAAACTTGCTGACCTTGGAAAGGTGTCGCCTTTTTATTGTAGTCATTTTCTGTCCGAAAGATGTGATGTATCTATAGCCATTTCCACTGGAAAGGCACACTTGAAAATTACACCATTCATCAAGGTTCCTCGCAGTGCAACTTCGGAATCTAAATAAGAAAAAAATAATCAATACAATTTTTCTCTCAGAGCTACTGAAAATAGTCAAATTTATCCAATGATTATAATAGATCAATAGCGCCTTGAAATATCGATATAAAGCCAAACGTATAGGGAGATCAAAAAAGAATGTTCCAGTTTTAAAGCCCCCATGACCACAATAATAAAACTAACAGCTCATTTCTGTAAATCATTTTACTGGGACGTTCTCTCTAAAGTTCCCGAATTCACAACAGAAGGAGCAACATCAGAGTAGCAATGACGCATGTGCTGAATGCTGAAGAAGACAGAGAAACAGCAGCCCGCCATGCCCGAGTTCAGTCTAGTCCAAATCAGTAGGGCAGAAAAACGTGTGAACAAAACGTGGTCGCAAATGAAAGTGCGTGCTATGGGAGCGTGGGACTAGTATTTTAGATGTCCATCAATGCCTACAGAGCATTTATGGGGAGGAAGTCATGTCCCGTCAAATGGTTGGGTCCAAGAACAAAATCCCTCGAGTCAAAAGCCCTGCTTTCTCGCACATGCTCTCTTCGCTAACACCGTTTCCTATACTCTGTCGATGTTTGTTGCAGTCGTGGATGTGGAGGGGCACCCAGATCGGTCTTCATCTTTCACACTCCGCCTTTCTTCAGTAAACATTGAACACGAGCGCTTAACCATTTGATGAGACATGACGTCGTCTCCATAAACGCACTTTAGGCGTCAATGAATATGTGACAAACTATGGTAGCAGAGAGACACTTTTAAAAATAAACGTTCTTTATTGAAGCTGCATCAAATAAACTTCAGGTATCCGACTGTGTTCGGAGACATTTTTTTTGAAAAATAACTTAATTATATTTTTTAATGTTATTTTTCAACTGCATATGTTTTAAAACTATGAAAATATTGTAAAATTAGTCTTTCAAAATAATACTTTTTTAAAAAAACTCAGAAATTTGAAGAAAAATGACTAAAATATTTGCCTTACGCTAACAGCCATAGAAAAAATCATATTCTAAATATACGTAAATCCTTGTAGGAGTACATTTTTATGACAGTTATCTGTGTAATGCTCTAAAATATTTCTTGTACTTCAAAATAGTTTTGAGATATAGCTGAACATAGTTACTAAACTAGTCATTTTTCATAAAAAAATGCTTTTCGTTTATATTTAAGCACTTAAAAATAATACTTGATTTTAAAATTGACCTTAGTTTTTAGAGGAAAACATCAAGCATATTACAGAAAACAATCTCGGAAAATTTCATACCAATACTTGAATAAGTTTTTGAGAAATCATTGTTACGATCGGCAGTTTTCCTCAAAAATATCATTTCTCAGAAAACACATTAAAAGTTTTCATGCAACATAAAATAATGCTTACAGTTCGGTAATAAAACAGCTGTAACTCCATTTGTAATTCACGTAGAATAAAAAGTGAGACAGTTTTAGAAAGCTGGTTAAACAACCTACAAAATTAAGTCATAAAAAGTTTTTGATAATTTCATCAAAAACGACGATTTTAAAGCAGTCGGATACCTTAAAAATTCATTCATAATAAAGCTAGCTAACTAACTGACTACAAACATAGTATCCAGCAACTATCATCAAGACAACAAACACTTCTCCTTACATGCCAGCACACATTGTCTTTAAATCCCAACAGGTGGTACGATCTGATTGGCAGTTGCAACCTATTGCATCATACACAACAGATGGCATGATTTGATTGGTCATTGAAACCCATTGCATCAGGTGGAATGATTTCATTGGCCACTGACTGGATGACATCACCTGATGTTTAGCAATATCAACATAACATACTGCCTTCTATACTTAACTGCTTATTTAACTGCAAGCAGAGTAGATGTTTGTTTACATATTGATATTTCACGACCTGGGAGAACAGATGGGTAAAATATTAATTAAATCCTTTTTAACGAACACTAATAATAAATACAAAACTTACTTAATATTAAACCTTATCAGCAATTTAATTTATCCCATCACTTCCAACAGAATATCCAAAATAATAGTCCCACGCACCCAGATCGGTCTTCATCTTCTGCACTCTGCCTTTCTTCAGCAAACATTGAACTCGAGCGCCCAACCATTTGATGAGACATGACGTCGTCTCTATACACGCACTTTAGGCGTCAATGAATATCTAAAATACTAGTCCCACGCACCTCATTCATAGCGCATGACAACACGCACTCCCTTTTGCAACCACATTTTTCTGCCATACTGATTTTGGCCACACTGAACTCGGGCACTCTGTCTGCTGTTTCTCTGTCTTCTTCAGCACTCAGCACATGCGCCATTGCCACTCCGACGTGGCTCCCTCTGCCGTGAATTCCAGAAAGGTCGTGCTTTGGTTACGGCAATGTGTTTTCTCACTCCGTATTACATCTTTTCTGTAAATAAATGGCGAAACTTAGTTTCTCAAAGTGTCTCTCGTAACGTTTAGAGCCTCAAACGAAGTTCTAAAATGTTTAGTTGTATACTGTTTTCTGTTATAGGAGACTATCAAAACTTATTTTTAATAGTTCTGACTTAACAGAGTAGCTCACTGAAATGTGGCGAATTTCTTTGCATATTTTATTAGCATTCTAGTGTATAACTAATATAACTAGATGAGTTGCTCGGGATAAAAATATTTTCAAGTCTAAATACTTATATTCAGCTTAAATAAATATTTAAAAAATCCTTTTTATAAAAAAGCTTTTACCGATGCATTAAAAAAGAAAATAATTTTTTTCTCAAAAATCAGGAGGTCAAAACAAAAATCGTAAAAGCGTGAGGCGCTGAAAACAATAGGGGAAAGATTTAAAACTACAACGATTATCATAAGAAACAAATGTTATTAAACACCCACCATATAAAACATGTTATAAATGTGATTACAATTCTAATTTACTTACAGCTTTTCTACCTTCGCCTAACGCTTTTCCGATTTTTGTTTTGACCTACAGATTTTTAAGAAAAAATTATTATTTTCTCTTTTAATGCACTGGTAAAAGCGTTTTTTTTATATTTATTATTTTCAAGTTTTTAGTCTTTAATTTATGTCATAATTCAGTATTATAAATATTTTATACATCAACTAACTAAAGCAATTATTTTATTGAAAAAGGTCTGATAGGATGTACGTAATGGAACCTATGCTTTATTGTACCGTATGAGAAAATTGTGATTATTTATGCATTGTGATATTAAGTAGGTACACAGAGTAATGATTTATTCTGAAATGCTCTAAATAAATTGGGATTTTTATCACATTTATGATGCATAACATATTTTAGATAATGAATGTTTGAAAATTTTTCGTTTTTTTTATGGCATTCATTGTGGCTTTATAAGTTTCTTCTATTGTTATCAGCACCTCACGCCTTTACGATGTTTGTTTTGCCCCCCAGATTTTTGATAGACAAATATTTTTTTCTTTTTTAATGCATTGGTAAAAGCGGGTTCTTTTAAAAATTATATTAATTATTTTCTAGTTTTTAGTCTTTAATTTATGTTATAATTCAGCATTATAAATATTTTGGGATCTTAGAATCGATTTTTCATGAACTAATTCCAACAATTATTTTATTAAAAAGAGCTAAAAAATTATTGAAATATTGCATTGTCTCAAGACCCAATGAATATACAAAATTTCAGATATATAATGCATTAGACAATGAGTGAAAAATACATCATAAAATTCTGACCATACAAACAAACATAAAATATTTCGAACTTAAATCCATTTTCCTTCAACTAATTCCAGCACTAATTTCTTTAAAAAGATCGATAATAGGATATACTTATTTTTACTGAAACATTTAAATTACTGTGTAAAGTATTTTAGTTCCCAAAAATACTATAGATGTCGCCATGGAAACCTACCGAGTGCAAACGTAATTTTGCGATTTTTTTTTTAAATTGATAACCGAGAGTTCTAAAATTATTAAAATATTGCATTGTCATCAAAATCCAATAAATATACAAAATTTCAGAACTCTAGTGCATTAAGAAGTGAGTGAAAAATCCATCACAAAATTCCAACCTTACATACATACATACATACAAGATTGAAACATTTCGAACCTAGTAAAAGAGTTAAAAAAAATCCAGTTTTTAGCAACAGCGTCTTTCGGTTTTCGTTTGACCACTCCCGTGTTATCTGACCTCTTCGGCAAGCAATTCAACCCCTCTCTTCCTTTTGTCTCCGGCTTTTGAACCATCTGGCACAAATCTAACAATCCTTGATGCTCTATTTTTTCTTCCTCATCATTGCTTGCGGCGACAACAGAAGCTCCTTCGCATCGCAGATTATATTACCACTATCCGAAGTACCAATTTTTAATTTTTAGTGTCTGTGCGCCTGATTGGAAAAAACAACGCAGAGTGTTCCATCCATTTCTCCTTAGATTCTCTCTTTTCAGTAGTAACTGGACTCAATAACCTTGAATAAATCTGCACGCCCATTGGTATTATTTCAAAAATTAAATGAAGCATCGCATACAGAGAGTAAATAACTAACATCATTGGCTTACTGTGCAAACAAATTAAAAGATGTACATGCTACGAAATAACAGCAAAAGCAAAAATTCTGTTTCTGTAAAATTCTTCCTGTTAATATTCAACAACAGCAAGATTTTTATCATAAGCTTAACAGTGGCAAAAATATGGGAATGTTGGATTTGATAAAACAATAAATCGGTTTGAATTTAATTATTATAATAGAAAGCATGGTTACAGATTGTGTTTGAAATTAATTTCGAAATGTTTATTAAAATTGGCGGAAAAGAACGTATGGCATTTAAATTCAGATCAATAAAAAGAAAATTTTCTGCTCTTTAAGATTGCAAACCAATTATCTTCGTGCAATATATATTTTAGAAGTTATTGGCAAAAAACTAAGAAAACACCAAAAACTGGTTTAATTTTTGTTATTTAATTAAATATTTCAAGAAGTAATGATTTTTGGAAATTGAAAAAAGCACATTTTATCTAGAGAAATAGACTCCAGAATGGCATGCACGAATGTCATCTTGATACTATTCATCATTCAGGAAGATTTCTTGTGGCAGATAGACACCTTTTGTTTTCTTCCTTAATAAAAAATTTAATAGTGAATTTTAATTTTAATAAAAAAATAATAACAATAAAAGTATGCATAAAAGGAAGATGTCAGTATAATTTTGTTTGTTTTTGTTGATAAAATTACAGAAAACAATCCGTTAATAGCACATGAAAAAAGAGACGACAAACATCTGTGTACATTCCAATCCCTAGCCCCGCCTCCCACCATGCCCCAGTTACAACAGGCTCTGGTTCCTAGCCCTTCCCCCGATCCAGAAGCTATCCACATACTGGTCCATGTGGTGTCGTCTTTCACAAAAAAAGAAAATCGGTATTGTATTGTACCAGTTTTGTAAGGCACACGGCAATTGTGCCGGACAAATACCGGACGGCAAAGTACCGGAAGAACGATAAGCGGCTGGAAGGACAGTAGTTAGACACTGCACATGTACCTCCCGCAGAGCAAGAGTAACGTTAATGGCTTGTCTGACATTTCTGCTTTGTCCTTTCCCCTCAAATTGCAAATGAACTGAATATTAGCAACACTCTTGCTCTGTAGTAGGTAGGGGAAAGAGGGGTAAAACCGGGTAATTAGGGTTCGAAGGCTTGTTTGAGCTAAAATATAGTCATTGTTTATTGGAGTGCACAGTTTCATTACTTTTTATCAATGATTTTTTTATATAATAAAAAAATCATTGATAAAAGTAATTATAAAAAAATCTTTATTATAAAAAAAAGTCAAACTACCCGGTTTTACCCCACTTAAAACCGGGTAAACATGTGAACACTACGGAAAATTAAAAAAAATAGATTTTCAGTGGAAAAAATACCATCATTTTTATTTTATATGACAATTTAAGAACATTAGTTACAAAATTCAAGTGTAAATCAGTTCTCTTCCTCCGCACCACTGCATTCGTGGGCACAGTTAAGACAGTTTCTACATTGGGTTAATCCTTCATCTTTACTTAAATTAAAAAATAAATCATTAAAATATAAAGAATCAAAATCTGATGTGCTTTTATCGTCTTAATAGGAGGATTCTTCAATACTGACTGTTCACATCTTGTGCCACTTGGAGAACCCGGTTTTACCCCGAGTGCAGAAGTTATAAAAATGATATAGAACCACGCAATTATTGGAATAAATTCTTATTGTTTGATAGGGTAAGAATTCTTAATAAACGAACATTAGAGAGTTGAAGTGTTAAAACAAATAAACCTTCACAGATTCAGTGCATTTAACAGCTACAACACGCCACTATGACTTATCCTTTTTCTTGACTGGTAGAGTGTAATTCAGTATCTGTCTGCTGGATAGGAAAAATAATAGCGCCAGAATCCAGGGTACCCAGTTTTACTCCAATCTCTCTTACATGTACAATGACTACTATCACTGCACTTCCAGTTGCTAATGGATTTCTCTTGCGTTTTTCAGCTAATAGTTAGTCTGACACAAATCAGACATGTTAAGTGGGCCTATAGAGGTAAAATTATCGTTATAGACAGGCGCATCTATAAAGTGATTTTACATTGAGTAAATAAGAATTCCAGCAGGACCAAAGAAAATATCGTTAGAGACAGTTTTATTGTTATTGATATAATTGCTATACACAGGTTTCACTGTACGATGTGTTCTATGAATGTTGGGTCAGGTAGAAGTCCATTTGCATGCACTGACTTCCATAAAATATATAATAGAATTTCGTGTATACTATTAATAATAAATATTATTCTTAAAGGATATGGGTTGGAATAAAGACCAATAACTTTCAACAAGGTAAATGGTCATAATATCTATCCAGAAGAAGGAGCTAGAAAAAATTATGAAATTGAGATTTTTTAAAAATAATAAGGCAAAACTTGTTTTAGAAACCTCAGAAATATTTTACAAAACCCAGATAGATGTATACAGGGGAAGTCAGGGCAAGATGGTGAATGGCTTATTTGAAGTTCGCCAGCAAGTAGGTAACCCCAACTTATCGATACTGCCAACCTAAACTGTTACCTACACTGTTGCACACTAAAAAATTACACAGTGAAGCCACTGACGAAAGTTCCTTTGTTTGGAATATTGTGTTCGCATTTTTTGCCTGGTGTGTTGTAATTTTCATGACCATCAACGTAAGATCTAGGGGACTGACACCTAAAATATTCATACATGCCAACATTGGAAAGGTGGGTGTCCGTAGCAGAAGCTCTACGAAGATTGCAGACGCGCGCATGTAGGCACACGGAAACAGACTTGAGTCAAAATTTTGAATTTATGATCATTTATATATTTCATCATATTTTAAGTAGTCACATATTTCTATTCTTTAAAAAAATATCTTATCTGGATAAATAATACAAGAAACACATATATCACTATTATTAGAAGAATAAGAAATAATTATATGACATTTTTCAAACATGAAATGTAGGAAAAAAATCTGGATCGCCATGTCACCCAAGAATACAATTAAAACGACTATGAGCAAGGCAGAAAAAACTCGTTTCCATAGAAACTACGGAGAATTTGTAGCAGTTGGCATGTATAGACATTTGTTTATTCTTTGCTACGCATGGCTACTTTAGACAATACGCTTTTCAACATCACTATTTAATTTTATTGAATTCTTGTTAATCCAACATAAAAGCCAAAGAGTTTTAACAATGTCGATAAGGGTAAGTAGACAACCTTCTTATCTTGCCCCAAGGTCTTTTTACTGTTTTCTTTTTGAAGAATATAAAAATCTCTTATTTATTTTGTATAATTTTCTTGAGCTACGTGATCCATATCTCTTCCGCTTCTCATGTTGCGAGGTGTGAGAAAATAATTTAATAAGTTTACCTGTAAAAGAGATATCGGTTCAGAAAGACACACAGACCGTATATATGAACGCTTAAAGCAGCAAAAACAAGAGGCTAGGGTGCATAAAAGGAGTTATTACAAAGAAATCGAAGTTTGATTCATATAAAAAGACCAAACTTCTGATACTCACGACATCAGTTTTGAGTTATATGAATTTACTATGAGCTCAAATTTTAAATAAAATAACCCTTTTATTACATATTAATCAAGGAAAAATTCTCAAAAACATTTAATTAATTAGTTAACTAAATTTTCCTAAATTTTCTAAAAATAAAAATGTATTGAACTTTTGTCATAATTTTCATCTTGCATGTTGGCACTCTTGTTTTGCTTATTTTAAATGACAAAATAACTTCAATAATATTAAAATACAAACTTATCAATTTAAATACAACATAGCAAAAGGTCAATCTAATAATACTAGATATATGCAAATATATCTCGTATATCTGATAAGAAAAAAAAACCCTAAAAAAGTTAATTTATTAAAACTGGTTAAATGTTAACATTGTCAACTTGCCCTGACTTCCCATACTGCTGATAATTCTTCAGTACTATGTCAGGTAATTTTTCTCTCCTTAGTATCACATAATAATATTAATTCGCTTGAAACTATAGGGAAAAGAAATGAATGAGAAAAAAGTTACCAACATTTAAAATAAAAAGAACAACCATAGCAATAACTGAAGCAAAAATAAAAGGCAGGCTATACTTGATAGAGTTAGATAAACATTTAAAAACAATGAAAAGGGGAAATAATATAATAAGAAAAATCAAAATCCAAGAACCAGAAAAGTAGTAAAAAATGAGCCTATAAATTACAACCCATCATTTTCAGAGTTGGATCCACCTCAACTGTCTTTCCACCATCCCATCCCATCTCACCCGTTTTTGTGCACATGCATGTTTAGTTTATTTGTAGTATTTTGACGGAAAATTTATCCTTTTTAGTCTTAAAACAAGTGAACCCTAATCATACAGATAAGATTCCACTCCATTCTAATGATATGATATCAGTACAATGCTTTAATTCTATCTTAATCATAAATATTCGAAATTTTTTTTTAGGCATGATATGTTATATATTTATTGTAATTAATTAATTTAAAGGTATTTGACTGAAATTTAAACTATCGATGAATATTTCAATGGAATGATGCATGTTATTTCCCAATGAATACTTCGTATTTTGAATAAATACTTAAATTTCTGTAATATAAATAATTTTCAACCTAAATATTTATCAAGGTTCTTGAACTGCCATGGGTCATCCAAAAATATGATAAATCAATCTATCACAAAATAACACTTTTAAAGAATAAAATGTTAACTTAGTAAACTCAACTGCTACCTCGATTTTAAGCAGTCGTAAAATAATATTGCTTTCCTGCCTGTCTAATTAGATCTTATTTTATAGGAGATTTTGAGTAACAAAGGGCAATCATGTTCCTAATTATTAATAAAAGTGAATGTAATTATTTTATGGGAGATTTTGAGTAACAAAGAGGAATCATGATACAATTATTAATAAAAGTGAATGTAATTTTGTTCAGAAAATCAATCATAAGGGGGAAGGTTATATGAATACATGATAACATTAAGATAAAATATAATAATTGCTGGGGTTGAGATTTTGTTCCTTTTTTTTCAGTGGACTGATAATTTTATTGCATAAAACTTTAATTGGTAAGAATTTAGATCAGTAAGAAGTCAGGATATTTAATTTAAAGGAAATAGCCAAATTTATTTGAATTTTTTTTCATAAAAAGAAAATGCAACATTAAAATTTAATAATGGAAATAAATAATTTAATAAGGACATCAATAAATCACTAAAGGAAGAGAATATTTTAAAACAACAGGTATTTCACATATAGCAGATAAACGTCAATAGATATATACACACACAAAAGATAGCTTTTAATTTTGAAATTAATAAAATAACAATAGAAAATAAAAATTTGAATGCTATGTAATTCGAGCTTTCTGTTTTTCATATTAAAAAATCAAATTTTTTTATATAAAATTTTTTATTTAAATTAAAATGAAATCAATAAAAGAAAGAAATCATTTAATAACTTTGATAAGTCATTAAAGGAAGAGAATGCTGTAAATTAAGGGCCATTCCATCATGTCAAGTGATCCAAAGCAGGTTGCTTGACGATTTTTTAATCAAATTATTTTTTGTTTTTCATTCCTACATAATTAGAGAATCCAAAAAGACTAATTTTATTTTTTTATCTTTTCCTGAATTCCGATGGCAGCCATTTTTGTTTTACAAAACATGCTGATTTTTGCGTTTGTAGGGGTTTGCGTTAACTTATATTACTACCTACAGTTAGTTATTCAGGAAGATACAGCCTTTATTATCTCCAGTACATATTTAAGGAAAATTGTATCCCAAATAGTAAAAATCAAATTAAAAGTAGGACTTTGAAAATGACAGATCTTCAATTTTGGTAGGTATATCATTCCCAAAAGGAATAAATTCTCCATTTTACTTTTGGGGTGGATGTGTAGCTACCTCAATGTACTGTATTTTTAAAAAAATCAACCCTCAGTTTGCTGCTTTTAAGAGTTATGGGCTTTGAAAATCAGAGAAAAAAAATCCAAATTTTGAGACCTTTATATCTTTGTTGGAACAAAGTTTAAGAATATGAAAATTTTACATATAAACCCTCAATGATGTATTATACTGCTGTAAAAATTTCATGTCTGAAATTTACTCATTTTAGTTTAGAGGACCTTAAAAATCCCATAAAAAACGTATTTTTAGCAGAAAATGTTGGAGCATTAATTTGACTATTTATTATTATTATCATTAATAAATTATAAAATGATATCAACTAATACTGCCTATTACATTTAAACTTTTTTACATGAAGTTGTGCTTTGCACACATTAAATGTTCAATGAACTCAGTGGCGATTTCAGGGGGGGGGGGGGCTATCGGGATACAGCCCCTCCGTCCCCCTAGAGCTAAACCAAAATTCCTGATTTTATTTTAAATTACTTCAACTGTTGTTCTAAATTTTCATTTAAAAAAAACAATAAAATTGTGACAACATTGCGCTCTGGCTCGACAATTTTCCTACTTTTCTAGTCATTCCATTTGTACTTGTACCATTGACACGATAGAAAACATTTTTTGGCTAGTTATTTCAGTGTATTTTTTATTAAATTATCGGAAGTATTGCAGTGTTCTTTATGATTCTTATTGTGAGGTGAGGAAAGTCTGTAAAGTTAAAATGTTTTGCTTTACAAGCGATGAGGTTTGACATTTGTCACTACGATACAAAATTTTTATGACCCCCCCCCAAATCCTGGATTTGCCACTGAATGAACTTGAATAATTTAGATATGTTACATGGTCACTTCAGGTTCCACAGTATAATTGAGGCTTCTTTATTCAATTTTTTTAAAGCAGTTTTTATTATGGATAGGTTGCCTTTATTTATAAAATGATTTACGGTATGCTTTGTAGCATGTTAAGTATAAAAAGTATAACATTCAGAAATGACACAGGCTTGGAACAAAAAAAGCTGAACTTTATAAATACGGAATCGAGTCAACCGTAAACACTGAGAAGTAAAATAAGTATGATTAATTGAAGAATAAATGAATAAATTTATACAAAAAGTGCTTGAGATATGAAAATTATTGTAGAATTATTATTTAAAAGAAAATTAATGGATGAAAAATGAACTACGTGTAAAGTTTTGTTAAAATAAAAACTATGGTAAAAATTATCTCACTAAAAAATATGGCCATTTAAAAACTTTTTTAATTATACATAATTATTTAGACTTTTGTTTCTCATTTTTTGAGATAACAGTTCAAGCTTTCTTTTATGCTTCAGTCTGCTATTTTCCTCCATTTTCCAACTTTTGCTCCCTTTCTCTGATCGGGGGTTTTTCTTTATTTTTTCTCATTGCCATTTTCTTACTATCAAGTTCCTCTTAGTACCATTTGCCGGATGACCTTAAATTTTTCCACATGTTACTATAAATAGCATCAAGCAAAAAATCTTTTTTCTAAAATATTCAACAGCAGACTGTTCTTTGCTCATCATTTTGTATTTAACACTTTTAATTGAAGAATATGTTTCAATATATATTCTTCCTGACCTTTTATCTATCAAATCTGACATTATTTTGAATGTGCACACGGCGCGCAGTTTTTGTTTGCGTGCTATTCACGTCTTGTGCACCCCCTCCCTCCAACGCATTACCAAACATTTTAATGCAGATTTACATCGATCCCAAGAATGATAAAATTCGATGCCGGAAACGCTGAAATCCGTACAAATGTGTCATGTCTATGTTGAGAGACAAAAGTTACGGAACGAAAACTAACAAAAATGAAATCGAAATAACTAACAAAAACGAAGAAAAGGTTGTCAAGAAGAACGTGAAAATAAAATGGCTTCTTTCACGGAGAGCTAACGATCTCTTTTTCTCACGAAATTCGGATCGGAAGAAATTTGTGGATGATTTTCTTTTATCCAATCAGTATTCGGAAAGAATTCTGATTGGATGAAACGAAAGACGATTGGACAAAACGAGAAAGAAAATAATGCAACCTTCAGGCATTCCTCCCAATGCTAAACTTTGACCCCAAAGCGCGGCAAAACGCCGATACATAACTTTCGGCAGGATTGCGCAATATCTTATGAGTTCGAAATTCTTTCGCTTTAGAACCATAAGCAAATTTTCACATGCATTCATTTATTTGCATGAGCAACCCCCCCAAAATTTCATTGTATTTTTTATTAAATTATCGGAAGTATTGTAGTGTTCTTTATGATTCTTATTGTCAGGTGAGG
>BGPR01023646.1:0-24046 GCA_013235015.1 Araneus ventricosus | reverse complement strand
GATTTATAACCCCATACAGATTTAAAACGAAAAACGTGGGGCGCATGTAATAGATAATTGATGTATAAATAGTTTATTTCAGTCACTAACAATTTTATTGCAATGGAAATGATATGAACTGTTGTGTGAGTTTTCTCAACGACAGCTACTCCCTACACTCCTTACTATTAAATATTGCATGCGCCCCACGTTTTTCGTTTTAAATCTGTATGGGGTTATAAATCTGTATGGGACTAGAAGAAATTATTTTATACTTTTTAGTCCGTTTTAAAAACGTGGTCTATTAAAATTTTTATTTTGTTAAGTATTTTTCTTGACAACGGCCATACCATGCTAATAGCACCCCATTTTTTTCTTATAAATTTGGTTTCTTCAAAATTTTCGACAACTCTGTTGCTCATTTCCATATTCAAAACATTTGTGGTAGTTTATAGTTTGCTCCACCAAAATACCAAATCATGGGTTACCAATACCATCATCAAAAATGATGGGTTCCATTTAAAAAACAGTAGCGAATTTCGCATGAATGTCAGATACTGGTTTAATTTAGTTTGACCGAAATTCTGTTCAGAAGCTATATGAAATCTGTTGTGGTATAGATCTCATAATTTCGAACTGTAGTCAGTTAAAGGGGGTTCCATCTCCATATTTCGACACTCCTCTAGCTCCCTGGTAAAGGTGCATCAATATATGTTTGTGTGTATGAAAGTAAATATTTTTGCATACAATCCTTTTTAGACATTTTCTTCAACTGTATACGTAATTCATTTGAGGAATGAAGAATGCTGTTGAAACTTAAAAAGTTATTGCAGCTTTGCTAAGATATATAACTCATATTACTGTAGGAAATTAGCAATGTTGGGGTATTCATTTTAGGCACAAATTTATTCTCTACTATTTTCATTTACATTATTTTGAAAAATAATTGAGTTGTCCTCGAATAATGTAGGAAAAATCGGGAAATCACATAATTTCCCTTTACATTTTTCCACCTAGTTCCCGAAGGGGGGGGGGAATTGAGAAAATCCTACTGGACTTGAACAAAAGTCATTAAAGCGATAAAAAATTACCCAAGAATTTTTCCGCATATATGCATATTTTTACCCTCTGTCACAGGCCTATTCCGAAGTATGATTTTTCTTTATTAATTACTGATTTCTTATTAAATGAACAAGAGCTTTGTATAAATTTATGTTACCTCCAGTTCCAATGTTTTCAAGAATAGATTTTTAAAATTAGTTGAAAGATATTTCGTAACAAGGATTTATTTGTATTAAAACACAAAAACATTAAGATGGAACACATAAAATCATACTGATGGTCGAAACATCGCATTTGTTACTGGAAAAAAGAGATTACCATTCTTCTTCTATCCCAAAAGTGTTAACTGCAAGGTATGCAATTGCAGTGTTAGAGTTAGTTTTACATTTTTCATATACATTAAATTTCACGCGTTTCTACCTCAAAAGATTAAGGAGCTATGAAAGATACTATCCTTACAGGCTAAACGTGCAAGGCATCTAAGAAACTTACTTTAGAAAAACAGCAGTTCCATAAGAAAAAACGTTTGCAGGATTGCCAATCAGGAGAAGGCATGAAATTGATTGTTATAAATATTCTAGCTATGGAGGTATAAGATATAATTTAAATGAAAAAATAAAGCTAGAAGGTAATGCTGACATTTAAAAACTCTTCATCAAGGAAAGCTCTTTTTAATATTTAAATTTTCTCAAATCGCAAATGCTTTATATTGGCTACTACATATCAGTACAGAACCAAATTCATTGCTCTTCCTTTAGAAAAATATTACGGGTTGGTATGGAATGTTAATGTGTTAAATTAATTGTCCAAATTTTACATTCTGCTGTCTATCTTCTATTTATCTTGAATGACTGCGGTTGTTACACAGCTATTGCATGGTATTAATTTTTGGTATATTTTTACTATTTACTAAGAATACTTGTCCCCGTATGCTAGCTAATATTATATTGTTTGATTTATGATTTTATTGTACCGTGTTAATTTGTGGCCTCCTGTTTTCTTTTTCTTCTTTTCTTATTTATTTATTATATTGAATTTATATTTTTTAAATAAGTAATCAAGAAACTGGGCATAGGAGAGTGAATAGTTTTAACTTAAATCTTATCGTGCCTTGTACAGAATTGTACTCGAAAATCGACTATGCTGGCGTTCTTCGGAAATGCTAGTGGCCAAAATTTGTATGTCCATAGACATATGTCAAATTACAAATTTTTATACATTAAATATCACATACAAAATCTTATTGTTTAACTGTTATGCAAGTTTCAAAAATCAACAATCGTAAAAGAATTGCAGTAAAACATTATTGATTTGGCAATGGCCGAGGCAGAGTCAGTTATGTTTTGATTCTCCGATTAAATTAAATATTGTTTGTCAATATAAGCAAAGAACTCATTAAGTCTATCTATAAAAATAAAAGGGAAGGGATATTATTCATCCAACTTAATCATTTACGCAACTTTTTCTCATCCAGGAAGATATTTGAAATTCAAACCCGATCTTAAAAATTCTCTTATATCCAGTTCAACATTTTTCTCCAATAAGGGAGGTTTATGAATATTCATCCCTTCGTTGTGAGAAGGATGTTTTCTTTGCGGATAACATCAAAGAATGAAGTATGTTTTAAAACATATTTCGCTTTTTATGTTTTGATATGAACAATGCCAAAGAAGTAACTGCCGAAAATGTCAAGATTTCAATATTTTTCTCTGCAATTAATTTTGGGATCGCGACACACAATTTAAGGAGACTAATTAGAACTTTGTTTTATTACAATGATAATAATCCGAAAGTGAAGCCTTTCCATGGAGCACCCCTAATTGCAATGCATTGTGAGGTTTCTGAATGTATATTTTTTATTGAGCTTGAGTTGTTTCAGGTTTTTAAAGATTTAATATTGAATTCGCGAATTCTATAACTAACTTCCAGATGTGTAATAGGAGAGGTTCAAAACCTGTAGTACCCATGCACCTAAAGGAAGGAGGCGAATCAGTTAGGAGTAATTACCAGCTTTTTTTTAATTAGAGCATTGTCACAGGGGTACACGAAAGTGATATTTGGTAATGGCGCAAAACACTTTCCTTTTTGGCACCGCCTTTGAAAGTTTGTCAACTTTAGAATGATGAATTGTTCGTTTTATTCATGAATCAAGAAAATTAGAAACCACTGGTTTGGATTTAATTGATTCTCAGAACTTAATGAAACACGTGCGTTACCTTTATAAATTTTAACTAAATTTACGGAAGCTCCTCTATACGGAATATCTCAGAAAATGGGTAAGCACAGGCGGATTGAGCGTTCTGAGGGTGTCTGGAGCTGAATTTTTTTGGGCTCACCGCACACATATATTTTTGATTATGCGATTTGTCAGTCATTAAGTTTTAACATTATATAATTTCGAGTACTATTAATCAGTAACTATTTTTTATTCATAATTATATTGCTTTTTAATTTAATATGTATCTAGTTATTTAGTTTTAATCGATAATTAAGATGCTATGAATTCAATAATCTTAAATTTATTTCTGAAATTAGAGTATATATTAAGTTATTTTTACAGTTCAAAACGATAATTAATTAGGAACTAAATAGTGAAATATGATAAAATATGAATGGCAAACATACAAAATTGGATATTTAGGGGGAGTTGGGGCAGATTGATACCCGAGAACATTGATACTGTTCTTAAATTTCGATGATTTGAATTATTCAAGATGTTCATATCCTCTCATACATGTTCCACTGTAACCCTTAGAACACGGTAAATGTTTCGGCCACGTTAAGTCGAAAATTAATTTACAAATGAATCAAACCGCTAATCATCTAGTCGAAGTAAATTTTACTCTAAGTACGTGTTGTGTGATTTCTTTCACTAATTGCGTTTTCCTGCCAGGGAATCTCTTCCAAAGGTAGGAAAAAACAATTATTTTTCTGAACTATATTGAGTTTTGAGGGTTTTTAGCTTTGATTTTGCGTGACCACTTGTTTTAAGTAAAAAATCTCTTGGGGCATATTGATACAGTTGACTCGGGGGCACAGTGATACTCATCTTCTGTTTGTATCAATGCGCATTAACAGGAACTACTTTGCAAAATCAGAAATGGAAAAAACGTAAAAATGATCTATCTAAGAGAAGCACGCAATTAAGCATTTGTTTAAACTATGAAAACAGTTTGAATTTCATTGCAAACATAAAAAGAATTGTTGTAAGTTAAGTTTAAAATACTTTTTACGAATTTATTAAAATTAGTATCATAAAATTGTAATAAATTTAATTAATATCATCAAAAAGATAATTTTTTACATTTTTAGATGGTGTGAAAATTATTTTTGTGGTAATTTTTATAACGCAAAGAATAACGCGAAAATTTCCCTTAATTTTTAATTAGTTAAAATTTCCGGAAACGGCTTCGAGGCTCACATTCCCTCCCTCCAAAGTATTTTCACACACTCAGACATTCCCCTATATTATTTCTAGAGATAAATTATTTTCTGAGGTATTATTGTTGCATGTTTCCAGTCTCATTAAAAATGTTAAATTTGATTGAAATAAAAGTTTGCTACTTTGTTAAACTTTTAAAAATTGATTTGGAACGCAAAGTTTATTTATAAAACAAATTGTGTTTTGATAACACACCTATTAATCATTATCATTTTCGATATATCCGTGTGCATCAATGTACCCCTGGCATGGGACAGATTGACACAAATCCATTTTTAGGGAAAAAGTGTGATAAGTATTTTATTATTTCATTAATGACCAAAATTCGATTGAAATCCTATATTAGATTAATAAATGCCTAAATATATTAATTCTAATTATTTCCGTTGTGTGGTAAAATACTTTTTTAGCTTTAAAAAAAGCGTATCAATGTCCCGGTTTTCCCCTTATCATTTGATTTATCAAAATGATTATTTATTTATCAAAATGATTATCATTTTGACTTTTTTTTATAGAAATATAAAACACGTCAAAGTGGATTTATCATTTTGAATTTTTTTAATATTATTTGAGTTTATATAAAACAAAGTCAATATGATATTATTAACTCTTTTTTTATATAAAATACTACTGAGTGGAGAGTAAATAAGCGGCTAAAAGAAGGTTCGATGAATGTTTCCGGGACGTGTTAACCAATTCGATCCCACTCCTGTTCACGACTGTAATTTAAGTAGCCCTGATTTAAAGAATTTATTTTTTTCGGAAATTTACCTTTTCGAGAAATTCTTATCATTTATCCTTAATAGTGCAGTAGAACCCCGCTAATCCGGAATTCCGGTTAATCCGAACCAATTTTATTTTCGAAAACTATATGTAATTGAGAAGATAACCTAAAAAGATTGAAGTATACATACCAAAAACAAAAAAGTACCTTTTCAGCATGCATAAGTATAAAGTTCGCCGTAAGATAAGGTCACTTCATACAGGAGCACATCCATTATTCTAATGAAAAGGGGAGACACATTCTCTTTCTATTGCTTTTAAAGTAGTAGAAAGAGAGAGAATAGAATAGAAAGAGAGAGTAGAGTATAGAGTACTTATAACTTACATTTTTTTTAACACACATCTTTTTCTTTTTTAATTTTATCGGAATTTCGGGTAATCCGAAATTTTGTAATCCGAACAGGCACCTGTCCCAATTAGTTCGGATTAGCGGGGTTCTACTGTATAATGTTCTGGGTTTAAAAATTTCTCACACACAAAAAATACAGTATACAATAGGAATATAATATAAATTAATATAAAATATTTCAAAGGAAATTTTCAATCCTCTCTATCAAGAGATATTCTTCAACTTTTCCTCCCCGTGGATGCACCGCAGAAAAACTTCAAAAGTTCCCTGTGAGGATTTAGGCGACACCATTCTGTTGACGTCGCCATCACGTGACACCGGCGGCGGCATTGCAATGGTCCTATCACTATTCTCCCACAAGTTCTCTTTCACCTCGTTGCTCGCGCACAATCCGTAGTTTGATCCTAAGCAAATTACTTTTTTTTCCCAGACACCAATCCCATTCCTTGATTTTCAGAAGAAAAATATGAACTTCTTCTTATTCTGGTTGCTTCTTATGAACGACATTTCACGTGCCGTAGTGCCAAACAGCAGATTTGAGCGTAAGTTTAGATTTAAATTTTTCTGCCTCTTGTATTTTACTTATTAGAGCTATGTGTGTGTATTAGGGCTCTCGTGTTAACATACAGTAATTTCTTCGCATTGTTTCTTTAACTGAATTTATTTAAAAGTGTGTAGGGGTATGAATGCTACTATTAATAATTCTAATTACTATTTTTCCCACTCTAAACTTTTCATGAATTTTCAATTGAGTTCTGTTTAGTCTATAAGAAGAACTCAATTAACATGAACTAGAATATTTTAATGAAGATATCAGTGTGATTCCAAAACCTATAAAATATTTTTTAAAGGAAATTCAAAATATATTAATTTCTTGAGACGAATTTTAGTGTTATAGCGCCTTTATGAAAACATATTTAAAAAAAAGATAACTGATATGGAATTTGTAGTATTTCCGTAATTAGATGTCACAAAACTCATTATATTTATAAAATCGATAAAAATTTAAACAATATATAAATATAATTATATTTCGTTCTAAATATTACTTATCATTTTGCACTAATAATCATGCACTATAAATAATTTGATGAATATATTTTGTTTAATATTCAAAATGAATCTCTCTCTCTATATATATATACATGTAACTTGTGATATTTGTAAGTAATTTAAAAACACATTTCATATAATTAACCTTGAAAAGCCAGATTTTTTAAAAATTGATTTTAAAATGTTTTTTTACTTTCGTTTCTTGAATGAAACATGGGGAAAATATTTTTAAAAATCCTATTTTAATTATAGTATGGTTTATGGTTGAAAAAAACAGTTTATTACCAACTGACAACAATGGGCTTTATTTCAGAAAAAAATTTCCTTGTTAAAATTCTATAATATTAACCCTTTATTTCCCGACAGTACGTAACGAATACTACTTTATTCACGCTTATATCTTCGTAATTTGATCGTTTTTCCTGACATATTCACATGAATTCGAGGAATGTAGTTCCTACAGCTAGAGGTATACGGCAGATGAAGCCAAAAATTAAATATTTAAATTATTATTCAAATTATTTTAATTAATTAACAAAGTTTCTTCATCTTTCCTGGGATTATTCTGCATTAAACCGTGTCTAATGATGTCCAAAATAAAATTGAAAAGTTTCTGGTAAGTTAATTCGGTAAATAAATGGTTAAACACTGATGAACATTAATAACTAATAATAAGGATAAGGAATTTCCTTCAACATTGTAGCATAAAATACGGTATTCTCAAGAGTACAAACAAAGCAAAAAGGTTCAGCTTCATGTGGAAAACATTAATTTATTTTTATTTTTTTATCAGCACTCAGGCTGCTATCTATATGTTGTAAATTGGTTAAATAAAATATTCATTACGTATTCTATTGGCAACAACAGGCGTTAGAGAGCTTCAGTTTTATTCTCATGATTTTAGAAGACAAAATTTTGGTATGTTGATTAAAGGCAACCCTGTACATTTAAGGGTTAATATTCAAGCTAAATTGTTAGTTAGTTTTAAGATATTTAAAATATAGTGTCTTTATAAAATATATTTTAGTTTAAAAAGAAATGAATAAAATTAAAATAGTCATTTGACGAGTACATATATCTCTATATATAAAGATGAAATTTTCTTTGTTTGCTTGTCTAATCCACAAACAATGTATATATGTACAATTCCACAGTTTTTTCCTATCATGATGAAATTTGGCACACGAGACCCTCGTGACAAGAGGAAGGTCACCGTCAACATTTTAAAGTCCAAAAATTAATTAAAATGTCGATTAATTAAAAATTGAGCAAAATTTTGACGTTTTTTCACGATATCTTCCGAAACAATTATCACACAAGAGTGATTTTTACACCATTTCATAAATCAAAAAATTGCCTTTTTAATGATACCACTTGCATTGATGCTTTTAAAAATATACTTTCTAAGATTTGACACTTTTCACTGTGTGAATGAAAGTTTTTTAACTTTTATCAAATATTTTTACATTTAATATAATCATCTGGTAACACTCAATATTTTATTTTTGACTACTTGAAAAAAATTATTTTTAACGAGATACGAATTTTAACTTCGCTGATTTTCCAAAATGGCAAATGTAATGGAGCAAAGAAAACGCATCAATTATATTTTTTTTTGCAATATAATTTTTGATTCAAAAACATTTTAAATGCTGTAAAAAGACATTAAAGACGAATTTCTTTATCAAAAACTGTTACCTTTTGCTGAGTTTTCTCATTACAAATTTTTAATTTCATTATAATTCGTGTTAATTTTGATTAAGGAAAAAAATAGGAAAGAAACTTTAACTCTTCATACGCAGTTGGCTCTCTTTAAATAATATAATGGTTAAACTTTAAAAAACACACTGTACCGCCACCAAATTTGAATTTTTCAGGAGATTAAACCGCCAAATTTGTCTTACAAGGGAGGGAACGCCTTGGGAAATTCAGTTTGGGATGAGACTTGGTACATTAATAGTATACCGTTAGGGTGTTCATGCATTAAAATAATAAAACTACTCGTGAAGCGCGAATAGCATGGTCAGTAAAATACTAGTTTGTTTAATATTAGTTTCGCCGCGGCTTCGATCCCGCCTCAGTTTTCTTTTTTCAAAATATTTTTTAATTTATTAAATTAAAAATTTATAAATATCTTTTATTAAATTATTCATGATTTTTAAGCATGAATAATTTTTATGAATCATAGTCATAATTTAATTTTTAAACAGTCAAATAATCATGAAAACAACTTCAATGATGTTAAATAATAAGTATAATTACAATTATCATTGTATAAAATTAAAATTTTTAAAAGAATCCATTAAAGTAATTACAAAATTTCCTATCTAGCCTTACGGAACTGGTTTTGATCGGGAAAGACTGTATTTATAATTATTTAACTGTTTAAAAATTAAATTATAATTGTAATTCAAGGATCATATAAATAAACAGTTATTTTTCAATCAAATAAATAATATTTAAAATTAAATATTTATAAATTGTTAATCTAATTTGACATTATTAATTTCAAAATTATTTATAAAAAATAAAAACAATTAATTATAAATACAAATTTAATGGTGCTAAAGAATTAATAATAGTTGCTCTCGTTAGATAGTTATAATGGTGCTCTCATCGTAAAAGAATTTCATGAAGATTTTTTTCCTTTGCAAATTTTTGAAATCTTTCGAAATTTATTAACTTTTATTTACATACAAGAACATCTCATGGAAACATTAGAAATAAGAGAATATTTTGACATATTGCGTAATTAATAAATGTTGTACGTTTATTTTAAAGATCTGTTGGGAAGTAAACTTCAGATTTTTTGGACTGTCTATCTGTGTATTCAAAATTTTAACGGCTGCTGTCTTTATATCGGTCAAAACCAGTTCCGGAAAGAAGATTTCCACTAGAACGGAAATTTTGTAATTACTTTAACGTATTCATTCGAAAATTTTAATGACATATAATGATAATAGCAGTCATACTTATTATTTAGCATCATTAAGGTTGTTTTCATGACTATTTAAGTGTATACAAATTAAATTATGACTATGCTTCATGTATCATATGAATAAAAAAATATTTAATGCTTTAAATTTATTACAGTTTTAATAAAATATGATTATAAATTTTTGATTTAATTAAATATTAATTTTAATAAATGTTTTAAAAAAAAAGAAAGCGGAGGCGGGATCGAACAATAGGCAAAAAGTTTGCACGCTAGTACTATACTGACCATACCATTCTCGCTTCAACGGTGGCAACTTACTGCGATTTAGCATATTAATGTACCGGTTAGGTTAGGTTATATTAACGTCCCGTTTTTTGAAGCAACACGAGGGCTATTTAGGGACGGACCTCGTAATTTTCAACCGCGGTCAGATGACGAGGACGACACCTGAGCTGGCGCCCCCTCTCCAAGCTTCCGCACCGCACCAGCGGGAGGGCGTCTGACCACTGCGTATGATTTGGCGTGCAGCGGGCACCATACACGGCGGATCGTCAGTGGAATCGGGTTTCGAACCTGCGGCTCTCCGGTCCCGAGGTCGAGAGCTTGCCACTAGGCCACCGCGGCTTCTCTATTAATGTACCGAGTCTCATTCCAAACTGAATTTCCCAAGTCGTGCCTCCCTTTGTTAGAGAAAACGCGTGAAAGGTCTGTATTTTGGCGAAAGTATCGCGATGTGAGCGTACCGTTTTTTTTAAAGTCTTAAGTGATATTTTAAATATTTTTCTTCGGACTGTTTTTGGAAATTTAATTTCTTTTAGGACACCCAATAGAAAATGTGACACATTTTACCTTACACCGACTAAAAGGAATTTATTTGTTGAGTTGCTGAAATTAAATTGGCCGAAACCAACTTAAGTTATGTATATGAGCTGGTTAGAATGACAGAGGTATAAGTCATTCTAACCTTGTTTTGAGTACTTGAAGGTTTTCTAAAGTTATCTGCAAAAAAAAAAATGATTGCATTATTTTAACTTCAAATGGTGGATTTGTGTTTAAATATAGAGTCTATTTTTATTATGCATTCACTTTTTTTAAATCAAAAACTGCCTTTAGGTTGTTTTAGATTAACTTTAAATGACTTACACCACTGTCATTCTATACTGAGAATAGGTTCACAGAAAGAAATTCTATAATGATATTGCAAATACATTTTCATTTTTCAAAAGTTTTATTATGTAGTTTTAGACATTTTATATGTTAAAATTTACACTTGATATTTTCACTGGATCTGTTCAGATTGCTCTTCATAGGTACCTCTTCATGACTTGTAGGGGACTAAATTCTCTTCAACATTGAGTTTAAATTATTGAAAACCAATTGTATACCGACTATATGAATGGCAATAGGTTCATTATGTATGCACTTTTTTATTCATACTGATCTTACATTTGAGTGCAAAATTTCCTTTTGTAGTTTTTTGAAAAGCGCTGATCTCCCTTTTCTGCCTGTAGCATTAAGGTCTATTGTTTCAAAGTCTATAAAATCTTGAGGAGTTTCGTCGTACTTGATGCTGTAAGGATTATATTTTTCAGAGCTTATCCACTGTGTTTTAAGCCAGTTTACTTTTATTTTCCTTCAGTTGTTTCGTCTCCTACTAATATTCCCTTCTAAATTGTTTGCACAGTAAGATTCTTCACGAGTTATAAGGTAGGCAATAAATTTCTTGGTGCGAAGGCATGACTTCATAATACTATACCAATGCTCAGGTAGATACACAATTTTGCCTTTCGCAAATAATTCCACTGGCCCTAAGTCCCAGTCGTTGGGAAGAAGAGAATGTCCCAGTACTAGAAAATTTTTCTTAATGATTTCATTGCTCACTTTGAAGGAATCTGTTGTTGTTGAAGGAAAGCAAGGGTTGTGTTTTTATTATTGTTTTATCCCGTACATGTTAGTTGTAGATAATTAATTTTTCTTTGAGCGATCATAAAATTTTAAATGTTTTATTAAACATGAAGGTAAATCTTGATATCCTCTAGATGCTACTGTTTCATTCGGAAACATAGAAGTAATCGAGTTCTTTTTTTCCAAGCCATGAACCCCGAAATTATAGCAATAATAATTCCTTTTGTAATATCCATCTCTTAAAGTTAATATTGAACACGGGAGAGCTTTTTATAGGTCCATTGAACAAACATAAGTGTCTGGATTACTTTTTTTTTCAAATATTGTATCATTTTTCATGATTAGATTTCAAATTAGCCTTGTCAATATCACTCAACTCAGAATTACAATATTTAAGCTTAAATATGTCACACTTTTTGCATGTGTCTTTTTTAGGTACTTGGAAGTGTAAATTCAATTTTTGTATTCATTAGAGGCTTTTAATACTTCAAAGATAACCTAAAAATTAAAAAAAAAATGTTGATGCAAACATGCACAATCAAAAGTACAACACGTACTCAACTTTTCCACACAAATTTAAACGAGTGAAACTAGTATTTGTAGGTATAATAATGTAAGTAAAAGGGATGTAGTGAATCAAAACACATAAAAAAGCTTTAAAACAATGATTACAGTAATTACAGTTCAGAGGCACGGCCAGATATTTTCCGACGGGGGGCAAACCAATTTTTCTAATTTAGGTAAATTTAAAAAAAGCACAATAATTAATTTTATATTTAGTTAAAGAAATTAAGTATAAATTAGCGAATTAGATTGTAATAATTAATTATTTGGAATAATTAGCTATTTGTATAATGTCGGTGCAGTAAGCATTGTCTGACGGAACGAAAGCAGTAACAGAAAATGAAGAATTATTCTCATAAATCTCGTAGCAAATGAAGTTTACCTCATTGATATTGGAAAAAATTTGCAGATTGTTATCTAAATATTAGAACAAAATAAAATAATAGCCGAAATAATTAAAAATAATTTATGACTTATTTTTAACCTATAAATACATATCTACAAATTTAAAATAATTGGCAAAACCAGAGGACCAGTCCCGCAGCCCCAACCACTTGACCGATGTCGACAATTTTTATTTCATATAGAAGCTAATGACATCTAGCTATGTCATCAGTGGTCGCCTCATACCTTTCATCTACTAGAGAAGCCGAAAAAATACTTCTCCACTGCACATTCTCTTTGGTTTCCCCTAAGAGAATGTGCAGTGGATAAGTATTTTGAAGAAGAAGAACCATGGGATAGACCTCCAACCTCAACCACTGGACCGATTTCAACAACTTTTATTTAATTTGAAAGCTTATGACGTCTAGATATATCATCAATGGTCTTCTGACACCAATCACCCTCCATTTCCGAAATATATAGAAAATAAAACTCTGATAGTGTACCTCAGCCTCTATAACCGCCAACCGGAAAAACCACGTTCCTGCAAATATTTTTTTAAGAGCAATTCTGCCTAACACGTTTTGAACAGGTGAATGTAAACATCAAAGACATTAAATTGGTTACATGCAAAACTTACTGTCTCAAAATTTAATTTAAATAATAAAGCATTTCCTGTCCACTGCTTTTTCCCTTTTTCTGAATAACTAATTCATTTCTTAGTCTTTTGTAAAAATCAATAATTTCAACTTTCCAAAAATGTAATAAGTTGACGTATTTAAAGTACGTTGTCATAATTAATAGACAATTAATAAAATGACCGAATCAGCTAATTGTAGAAGTCTGCTAGTATTCAATACAACAAAAGCAATGTAAAAATACAGAAATAATTTGAGTTCACTTCTTTAAAACTAATTTTTCTCCTTAGAAAGTACGAAAAAGTGCGTGCGCCCACTCTCTGATGACCAAAACCAGGAAAGCAACATTTCCTCCGAATTATTTGCCACTAAAGAAACATCATAGAAGAGAATCACTCGTCCAATAAGGAAAATGCCCTCTTATACTTTTTCTAAAAGAAGCTTCCCCCATTCTAAAACACAAAAATCTGAGTAAAATCGCGATTACCAATTTTCCTTCCGGCCCTGAAATTTTTACCTCCTCCCATCAAGGCTTTAGAATTTCGAAGAAGATTCTTATGACAGGCTAGTTAGCTTGTCCATCCATTTTATAAGAGTAAAATGAGCTGCGATGAAAGGGGAAAAAAACATGTCGTTTTGTCACCTCTAGGAAAGGACAGCACCCATCTTGCAAAGAAGGACCCTTCCGCCTTGTCGGAGGGACCTTCCGTTCTGCTGTAGCAATAAAGCAAAGTGTTTATTTCATAGTTCAGTTTGTAACATAAAACTACTTTGCTATTTTGTTCCAAGAAAAGGCGCAGGCCCTTTCTGTCTCTTTCTGTAAGGAGGCCACAACCACACGAGCTGACAAATTCGCCACTGGACAAAACAACTGACAACTCCCGTAATGTTTAGTGAGACACGCAAGATTTTTTTTATTTGCACAGCAGATCGTACCAATTTAACCCTTAATCTTTTTTAAATGTTCATTTTTGGTCCTCTTTCTGCCTGCGCTCTTGGATGGGGCCAATCTCGCCCCCCTCGGTACGGTGTTGCATTAGGGACGTTTACGTAGACCAGTGGTGAGCAAACCGTGGGGCTCGCGTTAAAATTTTTGAGGGTAGCTAAATTCAAAGAAATTTAGTTGACATCAAAAAGTTTTCCTTCGAAAAACGTGGTAGTGATATCCAGGAGGGTCGCGAGAAAATGTTACACAAAGTGAGGGAGGTCGGAAATGAAAATAGTTTGAGTGTCATTGACGTAGATAATGAACGGAACATATGCACTTGCAAAGCCACTAAAAGAACACGGGTTAAGTGTCAATCGCAATTTCAAGTTTAAAATTACTTTGTTAAGGAAACCATGAAAATAACAGATTCAATTGAATTTTTATTCTCGGCGGACAAGCTAGCCGCCGAAGACGGTTAGTATATAATACACCGAAACATTTCTACAGTGGTCACTCACCGTTTTAAGAAAAATAGAACGCTCTAAAAGGGTATCATGTTTGGGAGTGGGAGTCAAAATACGTATTTAAGCAAGTCCTAATTTGTCATTTCTGATAAAGCGGACGTTAAGAACTATCCAAAAAAATTAATCCGAAATTTTATCTCTCTCTCTATGTATATATATTCTTTTGAAAAAAATTGTGTCTGCTTAGATCTTAAGCTCTTTCAAGGTCACTTTTTCAATTTTTTCAATTGGAAAAATATATCCCTTATTCTTTCGTCGCTAGTTGTTGAGAAAAGACAATAATATCATATACATGTTTTTTCTGAAGTCGTTTAGCTGAAAGTTTCATTCGCTGATAGTCGCAACCCATAGCAGATTTTTTGTCAGAGTTCTAATCAGCATTAGAAAGACACAAATGAACTCTTGAATGCCCTATAGAGACCTAAATTCACTTTTCCCTTCACATTGGGAAATGGATAATTCATTTCGATTTGATATCCGGTGTTGTTTCTTGGTGTATGAATTTGTTTTATTTCTGTCCTCCATTTTCTCTTAATACAAGGACCATAGTCGGAGAGACAAAAGGAATTTATTTCATTGAGGTTGAGGCGGCGAGCAATCCGACCGCTCAGAGGGCTTTGAGTAGATGTTAATGTAAGTTATTTTAATATTATGTCTATGGGCTGAAAAATTCTACGCTGAAAAAAAATTATCGTTGAGAGGATTGAACGCTGTATATCTACACACTCTTGTATTATACGGATTCTTTAGTTTTCCCTCATAATTCCACCTGCAAGGGATCGAAGCAGTCAATGGAACTGTAATGGAATGGATTTGTATGGTTTGTAACAAAACATACAAATTTTCATCGGTCTAGTCGATCTCTTATCCGATCGACCGAAAAAAGTCGGCAAACAGACGGATTTACTGGTCGCCTTGTCGGTTATTCCGTCAAATGTGGTGCGAACTACAGGCTGAATGAACAAGTGAAACAAATGTCGGTCATTCTGTTGACTTAACATTAATAAGAAGTCGAATTCTTACACAAATTGGCTATTTCGATCGCTTACTATATAATAACTTCAAGATTGGATTTAAATTATTAGATTCCTTGATACTCAGCTCTCCACATCTCCCGAAACGGTAAAGAATTTTGTCGACAAAAGTCTTCATTACTCACCGACGGGGGGGGAAATTAACCCCTGCCTCCCGCTGTCCCGCTCCTTCTAGAATAACTGTAACGATCAGAATAAACATCAGTGGCCTGGCAACTGACTTACACCACTGTCATTCTCACCTTAACAGCAGTTCAGGTCAGTAGACAAATTTGTTCTGCTCCTAGTGGTTAATCATTGTACTATTGATTTATGCCTCTATCACATTAAACCGAGAAACTTAAAAGGAACCCAAATTCATGGTCAAGTCAAATTAAAATTTTTTTTTGACTTACACCACTATCATTCAACAATCTCACATGTATCCAGGTAAGCTTTCTAGAATAGAAATAAAAAGACATGACGGACACATACAGGGTATTCCATGTTAACAGTCGATATAAAATGTCATCCAATGATGCCTTATTCCTCACCGTAGGTTTCGTGTCAGTTGAGAAAAAGGATTTTGAAAACAGAAATAATATATAGGATAACCTAGATTTTTGTAGCTTTTTTTATCAGATAATTATTTGCTATTAGTTTGGCCGTGCGCAGACAATTAACTGCAAATGCTGAATATTAAAATAATTTTTTGTCATAAGAAAGTTTAGGAAAATGTGATTCATTTGCTCAGAAATTTCTATTTTCATTAAATTCATATATCATAAAAGTGAAATTTTAAATAGATGTACTCGTAGTTATTGTTTAACAGCGAAGAACGACATTATTCCTGGCGAACAATCTGGTCGCCAAGGGCGGCTTGTAAATAAATAAAGTAGAAATTTAATGGTTATGCTACAGTTGTTATTTTTTGTGAACATTGCCTACTGAAGAAAAAAAATATTTTGAGAATTCCATGTTGTTAAGAAAATTTTGTTGTAAATAGAAGGCATATAGAATTAACGTTTTTAAAAAATAATATTTTTGTATAGGTCCAGGAGAAATGTGTTGGTTCAAGAAAAGCGCCACCCAACGTATTTTAATGTTGAAAATACAGTACAACAAAAAAAAAACAAGCAAAAAGATAAAAAATATTAAATACAAACAGAAGGATAAAAAATAGAAAAATAATACTTAAACATAAAGGAATTCTAGTTCAAATAAAGGAAACACAAAGGAAAAATTGCACTATTGTAAACATGAATTCTAAATCTAAATCATAAAAGGAATAACTTTCACTAACCCGATGAATGCGCCATTGCAGCAGTACATCCATGGCACTATTTTAGAAAAAGAAAACAAACTTTAAAAAAACAGATCGCTTACGTCCAGGATGCGTCATCAGCAGAGAAATCCCGTACGAGCGTGTGTTTATACACATTAGGTGTTTTATACACAAACGTTAGCCTGAATGCTGAAATAATTTTGCTTCCCCAGAACACCGAAATATCAACAAAGGAAATACAATGTATATTAAGTTAAGCTAACACAAATAAGAAAAATCAAAGGCCGAAAAGCCAAATGTACGGAACAAAGCAGTAGAAGATTGATATAAAACAAAAATGAAGAAATATAAAAGATAAATTCATATTTCTAACCCAATAATAAAACTGCAAATCCTCATACAAGTGTTGGACGTGGTTGCATGTGGCATGCGTACACGTTGGACTATCAAATGCTCTAACGCGTCTATAGGCCAGGCAACTAAGACTGAAAAATAGCCGTGCCTCCAATTAACTCGCGGAATGCTGGAAAATTCTTTAATATATTTATTTGCATGCGAAAAGTGTTATTGATGTCTGCTCCAATTTTCAGATGGTGCTTCCGTGGGCGGTTCTGAAATCCTCAAAATTTTCGGCTTTTTATTCGTTTTTCGACAATAACTTACAAACGAATCATTTCTCAAAACTTTTGCCAATACAAAAAGTGCATAAAATTCTAAGTCGAATTGTACCTCATTTTTGAAATTAAGTAAAATAGTTAATGTGAGTCAAAAACCCTCCATTTTTCAGCATTCTATTCAAAGGTAGTATATTTTGGATTTTTGACCTCGTTTTCGGGAATTGGCTTCTTAAACATCATCTTTATTTGATGAACAAGATATGATGAGAAAATCTCGTAAATGTGTTTACTATTCTATGTTTAATCCAGTAAACACTCCGTCAAACATTGAAAATGCTCATTATTTCATTGATGGAGGGTTTCTTCTTCGCCGAGTAGCATGGAAATTGGGAGAAGTTCTCCTCAATCCTTAACATATACATAGAATATGTAACAAAATATTTTGGCGCACGATCAATCGTAGTATTTGATGGATATTCAGGTGAACCGACAGAAAAGAGTACGAAATCTGATGAGCGCTTCCGTAGAAAAAATAAGTACGCAGCAGCAAATGTTGAGTTTGATGAGACAATGCTAATGACTATGCGGAGAAAAATTCCTCTCAAATGAAGGCAGTAACAACGCCTCATTTAAATGATGATTAAAAATATGCTGATGAAAGCATCACTTTTGAGCAAGTTGTAGAAGATGCTGTCTCAACAATTGTCAGTAAGGCTGTGGAAAATGCTCGTCAATCTGATTGTGTGATTATACTAGAAGACACAGACCTTCTAGTTATTCTTACTACTTTAGATCTTGATAGCAATCGATTGTTTTTGATGATACCTGGGAAAGAAAAACAGAGACTCTCTTCTATTCCCCAATACTCTTCAAAATGTCAAAGAAAGTGAAAGACATTATTTCTACACGCTTTCAGTAGATGCGACTCGACGTCGGCCATTTTCAGACAAGGGAAAACGAAATTTGCCGGGCTTCTTCATAAAGATGCAGAGATACAAAAGGCTGCGAAGTATTTAAAACCCATCATGCTGCTGTAGGTGCTGCTGGTGAGAAAATCATTGATGCGTTGTACGGATCCTCTCTTCAATCAAATTCACTAAATGAGATTCGCGTCACAATATTTACCAAATCCCTAGTACAAAATAATTTCAACTTGGCTACTCTTGCTCTTATTGAAGAAGCTGCTCGATTGCATTCAAGGAGAGCATTTCTCCAGGTTAATTTGTAGATTGGCCAATTGCTAGATTCGGTTAAATAGGGTTGGAAGGCAACAAAGAGTGTACTGCTCCCTGTTACATCAACAACAGTACAAGCCCCACAAGACCTTTTAACAGTACTGCCTGAAAATGTTCCAAGGGATGTAGGAATGCTTGTGGTTGTAGGAAGCAAGACATGAAATTTTCTCCGATTTGCTTCAACTGCAGAGGTAAACGTGCACCACTGTAACAGAAGACATTAAAAATAGGTCAAACTTGGATGATGATATAATTATTTCTGATGGCGAAGTTTCTGAAGAACCTTTGGGTAAAGATGCTGACCACAACTTTGAACAAGAAAAGTTTTTATGGCTTACCACACAAGAAGGTGCCAAAGTGCAATAAGGCGTTGGATTTTTTTGTCCCTAAAAACTGCTAATTTGGAAATTGAAAACTTCTTCTTACTTTGTGCTTCATATTTTATACTTTTAATATATAACATAAGTGCACGATAAAATGAATAGTTATTTCCCAGTACATATATTCTCCGTGGTTGGTACTTTATTTATAGAGAAAATTCGTACGCAGGATGGTAAGTGAAATTAAATAAAATTTTGTGAAAATTGTGGTAGCAGTATTCAAAGATATAGTAATGTCTAATATAATTTTATACTGCCCCATATTCGAAATAGTGGTAGTTTACATATAAAGCATTCTACGTTTTAAAAAATGAGTCAAAAATCGAAAATATGTAACTGTTGCAAAAAAATGATGAAAAATTGACGTTTCTCGAACTCGTTCTGTGCCTAAACTACTTTACCTAATTTCAAAACTGAGGTTATACTAGCAAGAATTGTAAGAAATGTGTCGTTTGTGAGTTATTGTCGAGAAACGGAAAAATAACCGAAAATTTTAGGGAATTCTGGGGCCCCTTTCTTGAAGCACCGTCTGAAAATTAGAGCAAACTTCAAATAACTCTTATCACGTATAAATAAAGATATTAAAACAGTTTCCAGCTCTCCGAGAATTGATTGGAGACAAAATCCTATTTTTCCTGGCCTGCTATGCGTGTGACGGTCAATAGTTAACGGAGAGAGATCCGATTGATCCGATCAATAGTGGTTAATAGTTAGTTTTAATCATATAAAAATAAACTATTTATTTAATATAGTAAGCCCTCATAAAATTAAATATTGGAATTTTTACATAAATGGTGGTCAAAAGATAAAAAATAAGAATATATAGTCGGGGACAAAAATATATAAGTAAATATATACTCGGATTATTTTTTATTTATTTAATATAATGTGCCCTAATTAAATTAATTTGCAGGTAATTAATAAAAAAACCATAATGGTTAGGAAAAAGGAACGTAATATTTGTACACGGTAGTTAATAAATTAGATATGAAAAATAGTAATTATAAATTAATTAATAGATATAAAACGCACTGGGTAGTTATAATTATTGCACCCATTTCAATATTAATAAAAAAATTAATAATGTTACAACTATGGCTTTTTTTTAACTGAGAGAGCAAATAAAAAAGTTTTTTTTTTCAAATAGGTTGGCGTACCCTGACAGAGTTTCTTTGTTACGGGGGGGAGATATCCATACTCTTTGGCTACCCATCAGCAGAAACCGATGGGCGTTTTCTTTTTCCCCTTTTCTTTTTTCTTAAATATCTCGAAAAATATTTAGTTTTCACACAGCATGTGAATGAACAAAAAGCAAAATTTAAAGAGCGCAAGATTACTCTCAAAGACATGCTTTTATTTGTCTTCTAGCTTTAAAAGTTTCGCAGATAATGGCTCTCAAAAGTGGGACATGTTTATTAATCTGCTAGCCCCTAGACCACCGTAACGGCGTGTTGCCTATCAGAAAAAAAAACTTCTTAAAATGCGCTCTCATTTAAAAAGCCGTAGTTGTAAGTTTTTTATTAATTTTTGAAATGGTTCTAAAAATTTATGAACACCTTGTATATAAACAGCAGCTATGAAACGCTTATATTAGTGTTCAAATGAAACTTGGTTGGCTTGAGTGACCCAAATGTAGCATTAAATACTATGCCAACATTGATCTCGTAGGCATTCCTCTCTTTGCATTTTAAAGCTATAAAATAAAGGTAAATAATTTGAGAAATCTATAAGAATTAAGACTTTTTTAAAGAGTATATACTATATCTACGGTGTGCCACAAAAAAGTGGTACAAGCATTTATTTCCTTAAATATAGTACAGTGGTAAAAAAATGGGACACCCTGTATCTCTGGTATATATTATTGGATCTTCACAAAACTAATGCGATGTTAAAAACTCAAAGGGACAGGTTTATTCAGATCAAAAAACTGATTAATCGAGTTAATTAAGATAGTTATTAACTGCTATCTCTAAATTCTCCATTACGGAAGCCAAGATTTTTACATAATTCGATCCGGCATGTCTTTTTCTATTTGTGTATCAAATTTCATTCAAAAATTCGTAAAAGTTAACGAGATAAGAATTAATTTTGTTTGCTACAAACTCCGCCTGAATAGAGCCAACCCACTAAGTACCGTATATTAATTAAATCTCATCTTGTGTTAATAGCAAAAAAAAGCTTTTTTTCACTGAAAGTTCGGAAAATTAACCAATCATAATTCAGATTGATCTGAAATATGATAATTCATTTTCAAACTCTTAATATTTTCAGAATTTTTGAGCATTTCGTTACTTTTTAAACATATTTCATAATCCTGCTTCCCGCGCTATAGGCATTTTATTCCCCCTTAAAGGCATTTCAATAACACCCAGAAGTGTTTGTTGTGAATGAAATGCATAGAATTTGCAGTTTCTAAACGAAGTTTGGACTTATTGGTGAGAAACGATGTTTCGAAGGGCCATTTTAAGCCAATGAATTTATGAAAAAGGAGGAGATTATACACTAGCATACAAAAGTTAACGAACATTTCGTAAAATGAGCGAAATTTGCAATTAATACGAAAACTATGTTTCAAAGCAGTTCTGGAGAGAATCGTGTGACATTCAATAGAGTATCATATACATATTACAGTGAAGATTCGGTCACGAGGACAATCAGGGGGACCACCAGAAAGGGATGAAGGCGAAAATGGAGTTTCACCCATCCTGTTTGACAGAAAGCTGATAACGAGATAAAACTTTTATCATTGGTTACGGTTTAATGTGCATAATATTTACATGCATTTTCGTAAGCATAGCACAAGTATTCGGGAGGATATAAATGTTTCTTTAAAAAATCACAAATTTTTCCGCATGTGTTTTGCCTATAACATGCAGAGTTTTCATTCAAATTATTCGAAATTTGCAAAACACTGACAATATGTTACAGAAGTTTTGTATTAAACTTTGAAGTAATACAGTAACATTGAATTTTAGTAAAATTGAATATCCTGAATACTATGAACACTTATAAATTAAATACATTTTTTAAATTGCATTTTCTCGAATACCATTCGAAGATTAAAGTTTAAAAAATATCAGTTTGTGCAAGAACCCTCATCATTTAGCTTCTCTTAAAGAGAAATTGAAATTCATCTCACTGAAATGCCGACAGCTTTCTGAATTTTAATGGGATTCAACTGGAATTCTTTTAAAGTTGCTCTATATATCTGGGTTTGAAGTTATGGAAAAAAATTCCTCTGCGTCCCACACATGCGCAGTAAAAAATTATTTACTACAAACACTCACATTTCCTGTAATATTCAACGCATTTACTTCAAACATTACTACAATACTGCTGTAACATATTGTCAAGTGTTCTGCAAATTTTGAATAATTTGAATGAAAACTCTGCATGTTATATGCAAAACGCATGAGGAAAATTTTTTGATTTTTTTAAAGAAACATTTATACCTTCCCGAATTTTTGTGCTATGCTTACGAAAATGCATGTAAATATTATGCACATTAAACCATAACTATTGATAAAAGTTTTATCTCGTTATCAGCTTTCTGTGAAACAGGATGGGTGAAACTCCATTTTCGCCTTCATCCCTTTCTGGTGGTCCCCCTGATTGTCCTCGTGACCGAATCTTCACTGTAATATGTATATGATACTCTATTGAATGTCACACGATTCTCCTGAACTGGTTTCGAAACATAGTTTTCGTATTAATTGCAAATATCTCGCATTTTACGAAATGTTCCTTAACTTTTGTATACCAGTGCATTTTCAAGCGAAAACGATTGTTAGTAGGATATGAAAATCATTCAACTGAATTTTTTCTTTCGTTAATAATAAAGATGTTACACGTTTTGATTATAGAGTTCTAAACTATATTTTAAACAGATCAATAGAGTAAGTAAATATTAGGATTTTAAATTACGGAAATAAATGTTAATTTGCAGAAAGAAATTCAGCGGACTTCATTTGATTGAAGTAATTGCAAATGAGTGATATTTATGGGTATCGAACAATATTTAGAGATAACTTTTTAATTTTTCTGTACACTAATTATGCAAGACAAACCATTTTAATCATCAAATAATTTGACCTGGGGATCTTAGTGGATCTTCACGTTTTGGACCTCCCTGAAGACGATCAAACAAATCGCGTTTGGAATCAGGTCCGTCTGTCTATGAACTCTAAACGCAAAAATGGAACGAGTTAGAGGAATAAAATTTGCTATATTATGTTTACACCAAAATTGTAGGTTTTTAGCAAATTTTGGTGGAAATGTGTTCAAGAGAAGTCTTTCTACCTGTCTGTCCGATCACGATAATTCAGATAAGCTTAGGTGGATGTAATTTGGTATATGGTTTTTTTCTATCAGTCTTGTAGATCAAATTTTAGGCTAGATATGTCTAACGGTTGTGTGTCTAATTCGGAGTATTCAAATGCTATTGTTCAGGAACGCAACATGCTGTATGATATTTGGTATGTGGTTTAGCACTAAAACTGTACTACTATGTCGATTTTTCGATTCAATCAGTCGATGCCGAAAGCGCGTACTGGATTTTCTTTAATTTATCGCGATGGTTAAGTTTAGTTGAATTTAATTAACGTCCCTTTTTGAAGCCACACGAGGGCTATTTTGGAACTGACCTCGTAGTTTTGAACCACGGTCAGAAGACGAGAACGGCATCTGCGCTGGCATCGCCTCTCGCACCACACCAGCATCCCGTCCATCCTTGTAGACTCCAAACCCTATGGGTGAGTCGCTGGACGTGGGTTATGGGCACCACTCCAGCGGACGGACCTTAGAACTTCTACGTATGATGCAACGTGCAACAGGCTCAATACGCGTGGAATCTTCGGTGGAATCAGGCACATATTTAAGGATCCTACTATGGTTTGGATTGAGGTCTCTTTTCATTGGCATTCAGCGTCACGTGACTTCGCTTGCTTCTGAATGATGTAATAGGAGCG
>BGPR01023645.1:0-24046 GCA_013235015.1 Araneus ventricosus | reverse complement strand
TCGTGCTTCGTTTCAGTTGCATGTGCTCTTCGGTTTTAACTGACGGTTATAACCGTTCAATATCCGGTTTTTTTTTCGGGTTCAGTTTTTTTAACCTCGGTTTAACTGACGTTATAACCGTTCAAAATAACCGTTCTTATGGTTTACTCGGTTTCGATTTATTCAGGTTTTTTTCCGCCGGTTTCGGTTATTCAGGTTTTCACCTCCGGTTTAGTGTTTCTTAGTTACTGCGTTATAACCGTTCAAAACCGTTTTTCAGTTTTATTCAAGTTTTTTAACCTCCGGTTTAACCTGACGGTTTTAATAACCGGTTTCATATAGTATCCATTTTAGTTATCCGTTAAAACCGGTTTTCAGTTATTCGAGTTTCAACCTCCGGTTTAACTGAATTTATAACAGTTCAAAATATTCAGTTTTCGGTATTCAGTTTTCCCTCGGTTTAACTGACGGTTATAATCTTCAAAATAACCAGTTTTCGGTTGCATCAGGTTTCCCCGCCGGTTTACCTGACGGATTTATAACCGTTCAAAATAACCGGTTTCGGTTATTCAGGTTTTTCTCCGGTTTATTACCTGACGGTTATAACCAGGCTTCAATGTCCGTTTTTCGGTTTCCAGGTTTTTCACCTCCGGTTTAACGACGGTAATAACCGTTCAAAATATCCGGTTTCGTATTCAGGTTTTTTTCACCTCCGGTTTAACTTGACGTTTATAACCGTTCCAGAATAACCGTTTCGGTTGTCAGTTGTTTTCCACCTCCGGTTTAACCTGGGACGGATTATAACCGTTCAAAATAACCGGTTTTCGGTTATTTTCAGTTTTACCTCCGGTTTGATCAGTTTTCACCTGTCGGTTATTAGGTTTTTTTTCACCTCCGGTTTTAACTTGACGGTTATAACCGTAAAATAACTCGGTTTGAGTTATTCAGTTTTTTTTTAACCTCCGGTTTTAACCGACGGTTATAA
This sequence comes from Araneus ventricosus, assembly GCA_013235015.1. Taxonomy (NCBI): domain Eukaryota; kingdom Metazoa; phylum Arthropoda; class Arachnida; order Araneae; family Araneidae; genus Araneus; species Araneus ventricosus. The sequence continues at coordinate 23,082 of BGPR01023645.1, read as the reverse complement.
CTCGTTCCAAAATCAGGTTTTCGGTTATTCAGGCTTTTTTTTTTCACCTCCGGTTTACCACGGCGGTTCATAACTCGTAAAAATCTCGGTTTCAACTGTTACCTGGTAACCGCAGTTCATAACGTCAAATAACCGGTTTTTTCGGTTGTTATGAAAACAACGCCTTTTGTCATTCTAATTTTTTTATTAATATTGTTTCTACAGGAAATTAATCCATTGGCAAATATTTACCTGTTCATAAAGACTCTTTCAGTAATCCGCCAACCAACAGACGCCTCGAGGAAGCGGTTGTCGTTGATTGGCCTAAGATGATGAAATTCAAAGCTTGGTAAATTTTAGTCTAATCGAACCTAAAATCAAGCCTATCTTTCCGGTTTATTTTTTTTTCCCGTTATTGGATTTAGAAAAAATAGCCGATTATAACCGGAACAAAAAAAATAACCGAAAAAACCGGTTAACCGAAACAAAAAATAACCGGTTATCGGTTAAAACAGGAAGGGGTTTTCCTGTCCCTACTTTCCGTACTCTTTTCACAGAGTACCCAAAGTCAATATTCTGCTATATTTGTTATATCCGGATAATCTGAATTTCCCGGAACGAACAGACGTCAATTAGCTCGAATTCCCGAGTATAAAAGTAGTATTGTACCTACTCGTATCAGTAAATATGTTGAAGTCGAGTAATTTGAGTGTAATCATTCACCTGGAATTACTGTTGAGTAAAAGCGGAAATTTCCCTTTTCCCGTGGTTTACACTGAGTGGATGAGAGAGACACAGCAATTTCTATGCCTGGGACTGAGGAAGACACCTCAAACTGTAGAGACGACAACTTTATTTCACCGCTCTCTTTATTTGATGTATATGGATAGAAATTTAAGAAACAACATTTTAAATGACATTTTCAAAATAATTTTAAAAAATTTGTACATATTGATTGTCATTTATGCTCTCTGATTGTTGTGCCCTGATGCGAATATGAGAATCAAAAAAATATTTCGGCTCTAATTATACTTAAAGAAATTGGTGGTCCAATTTGGGAAACCAGCTTCCTTAATTAAATCGCTGACACAATTTTTATGCTATTTTTTCTACTTTAAAATGCATTTCTTGAAAAGTTCAACATTACATTGTTTAGAAACCAAACAACAAAAAAATCCACTACTTTTTACTTTTTTGTATACGAAGTATACAAAGAGAAAGTATTGTAATCGTCAAAAAATTCGAACTCGAGATTTTGACGAATCTCCACGTTTTAGACCTCTCTGAGTCCGAAAAACACAATTTTGGAATGTCTGTCTGTCTGTGAGCGCGATAACTCGAAAACTATTAGAGCTACGGGGATGAAATTTGTATGTGATCTTTACACATAATTTGTAGGTTTCTATCAAATTTTGGACAAAATCCGTCAACAGGATGTCTGTCTGTCCGCGTTCATGTGAACACTATAACTAAAAGATTCGTCAAAATCTCGAGTTCGAATTTTTTGACGATTACAATACTTTCTCTTTGTATACTTCGTATACGAGAAAGTAAAAACTTGAATATCTAAATGGATAATTTTGGTACACAGTTTTATCATCAGGAATGTAGACCCGTATCAAATTTTGGACCAAATCTGTCGAACTTTATAATCACATACTTGTAAAAATTATATCTCCTAAACTCTTCGGCTTAGATAAATTAAAATTGGTATGACGGTTGCTAACATTAATTATAGATATGTGCCCAAATTTCGTTTCAATCGGTTAGAAAAAAGGCGTCCAAATTGCATAATTAGTTTCTATAATCCGATTCTCCATATGCATGCGCACTAGTAGCAATGTCTGTGCACGCAGAAGGATTACGTCACTTTGCCCTTGAGCAGGCAAGAGTGAAAGTGTGTGATACATGCGTTGTATTCGGTACGCATCTCTTTGAATTTGATTTTTTACCTACATTCATGACTAAATATTTTACAATCACTATAATCTACAATGAAAAACCTTTTGATTGTCATTAGATTCTGGGTTACAGTAGGTTCAAATTTTTTTATCCACGCGGGGGGAGGGGAAACAGCACCTTCTTATGAAAGTATACGAGAAAGTTTAGGGAAGACCACTCCCGCTGGTTTTATGCAAAGTCAAAGCAAGAATATTTTTTTATTTTCAAATTCATACCAGTGTTTAAACCTAGGTATGATATTTAATGCACTGCATCATTTCTTTTTCTTCCTTTGTTTCCTTACGTATGACGCAAATATAAGTAACCTTAGTTTTTGTTCATTTTCATCTAAGGTTTGGTGTCTTAAATGTACTTTTAATGTGGTTTTCTTCTTTGGCTTGTTCCATTTCCAGTTTCTGAGGATTACTAGCAATTATAACTACTTTCTGGGCTGTTCGGCAACTGTTCTGAATCTAATCTAGATAACTTTTATTACTATACAAAAAAAAATCACCTAACCTTATTTTTAAAATGTTTTAATAAAACATTTTAGTAAATTTTAGTCAAGTAGTTTTTCTCTCTAAGGATATAATATCATATTTTGTTACTTACTTTAAAACAGTGTAAGAATTAATCGTCTTTTGTAAAATAACATTTAATGGATGATATGTAAATGATTGATTTTAATTGCTGATATCTGATCCCTTATTCATTAACTACAGCTACTCTGCGGTTTCTCATAAAAATAATTCCGGAAATCTTCTTTACGTCGTTTCAACAGAAGTTGCCTATTTCACGGTCCAGATATTTTATAGATAGGTCCAATCTAGGCAACAGTCTAAATAAAGAAACTCATCTTTAAATGTTCATGTGAAGATTGGAAAAATTTTTGGGATGTTTTTCCCATTGTCCTAATTTCATAGTACAATGAAAAAGAATCGATTATATGTTCCAGAAAGACGCTTTCCCTTGTGACGTATTTTGTCTTATGTTTGGTACAGATCTATAATGTTAGGTTTAAGAACATACGAAAAATTTCATCCCTGTACATTCATAGTATATTGAAAACGAATCGATTATATGTTTCAGGTAGAACTTTCCCTTGTGACGAATTTTGTCTTTTGGAACAGATTTATAATGTTAAGTTTAAGAACATACGATAAATTTCATCCCTGTAGATTCATTGAAAAAGAATCGATTATATGTTTCAGGAAGACACTTCTTTTGTGACAGATTTTGTCTTATATTCGTACAGATATATAATGAAGAATATACGATAGAATTAAAAATATACGATAAATTTCATCTCTGTGATTCGCTGCTTTATTCAGTTAGTGTGTTGACATAACACGGACAGAACATCTCCAAAAATATGTTTGGTCTCATTGAGGTATAAACCGTGGAATTCGCAATGTATCGAGATCGAATTTTGACGATTACAATAATTTTTTAGCTTCGGAAACCAGAACAAACTTGTTATATAGCAGGACTTCTGAAAGTCGTCCTGATCACGTAAGTCGAGACCTAATTTTTGACGATTACAGTACATTGTGCTTTCTACAAAAGGAAAATTCTTCTTCTCATTCTTATTACAGAATGTGGCAGACCTATTGACGATTACAGTACTTTTTGTGTCTTTGTAAAACAAAGGAAAATCTTCTCCCATCTTCGTTAAGCAGGCTTCCGAAACTATACAGATTAATGTCTATTCGAGACCTTTATTTTGACGATTACAAGCACATTTTGACATACTTTGTAAAACAGAAAGGAGCTATCTTCTTCTCATTCTACTACAGGCAGGGCTAATCGATCCCAATTAATGTCTCTTGTACCCTATTTGAGATTACACTGCCTTTTCGTACTTCTCTTAAAACGAAAGACAATCTTCTCTCTCTTCTGTTGCACAGCAGGCTCCGAAGAATACACGGATCCGATTAATAATGACCGATGGTACCTAACTGATTACAATCTTTTTTCGAACTTTCTCATAAAACAAAAGGAAAAATCTTCTGCCCACTTCTGTTAAGGCTTCGGAAACCTGCATCTGATTAAGTGTCGAGACCCATTTTATAGACACAATAGCATGTTACTTCTATAAAAAACAGTAATAGGGAACAACTTCTTCTTCTCATCTTCTTGTTACAGCAGGGCTTGGAAACTACGGATCACGATTGTGTCGAGCCTAATTTTTATTGACGAATACAATACTTTTATGTACTTTATAAAAAACAGAAAGAGACAATCTTACTTTCTCATCTTCGTTACGTAACAGGGCTTTGGAAACTGACGGATCCCAAAAATTAATAGTTGTACAAACATAGCTATTTAGAAGCCAGTTAGTTCATCTCTCATACACTCTGTTCTTTTCTCAGACATTCACCAAATCCCTGCTTTTACAACAACTTCTCTTAGCTTAATAAATAAGTCACTGTCTCCACTTTTCTCCTAACGCACAGAAAAATGACCAGAAAGATTCTCATAGTCTGGGTTTAATAAAGGAAGCTGCTTTGAAACTTAGCACCCCTTTGAGTCTACAAACATCACCATCCTGAGAGGTGAACCATTGCTTACAGACAGATATATTTGGTCTGTGGATCGTAGGATAAAAACTGAAAGACAAAAATTACGTGTTTTCGTTAAATTTTTTTTCACTCCATAAGGTTAAAACGCTCTACTGGTTTTGAAAACCTTGTTTTCTTTGGCTGTTTTTTTTACAACGTTTGTAGTCAGAATTTTTTATTGTTAATTATATGTTGGCCGGGTAAGTATTAATACAATAATTAATTAAAGTAGTGGGGGGTGAATGATTATAAAGGTAATTAATACAATATGTACATGGTATTGCAAGTATCAGCAGACAAAAACTTTTAACATTGTTTTCACTTAGGCCTAATCATTGGCCAAAGACATCAGGGTCTAATTCCAATATGACTTCTTTCTGGCACTGTGTTGATCCGTGAGTCGACATCTCTCATCGGAAACAACATCAGTCAACGTAGATACTAATCTTTCGGACGCCACATAATTTCCGACTAAAGATAAATATTGTTTGGCTACGAAAAACAGACGCCGTTTGCAGAAAAAATTTTTGATTAGTATTGTTTTTGCGGAAAATCAATCCATTGGCCAATATTTATCTGTTCATAAAAACGCCAACCGACAGACACCTCGATGAAGCGATTGTCGGTGGTTGGCCTAAGATGATGAAATCCAAACCTTCATGACTTGGCAAATTTTAGTCGAGTCGAACCTAAAATCGAGCCTATCTTCCGACCAGGTTTTTGGATTTAAAAAAAAACGGTTTATACCGAGGCAAAAAAATAACCGATAAACACCGGTTAACCGAAACAAAAAAAAAACGGTTTTCGGTTTAAGCCGGTAGGTTTTTCCCAATAGTGGACGGTAAGGAACTCGCGACATCTCGCCAATGAACCCTAGTCCCGTCCATCAGCTGAAGTTAGCGACAGAAGAGACATAAATTTTGGACTAATGGGCTCGTGTTTTTGTCCCTCCCAAAAGCGTGAGAAACGTCGGATTTAGACGCTGTGCAGGAGCCAGAGTAAACAGTGAAGAACTCGAGCCAAGTCTATTTCGGACGCAGAGGCAGCAACATCTGCGTCTCCACGCTCGATTGGGCTTCGGGATGCTAAGTGCTTACTTCCAGAAAAAAATTGCAAAGAAATAAATAACGCATTCGAGATGGCTGATGGATGAATCGCAAAAAAAATTATTCTCGTTTTTTTTTAAAGTTTTTTTATGGGTTTTTTAAAGTAGAATTTTCTCGAGAGGATATTTTGAGTGGTATTCAACTTGTGTGTAGAGTTTGGGTGGTTCAACTCGTGAAGATTTATTTACAAGATACGATTCGGCCAGGAAATGTATGGAATATTGTCTTTACGTATGGAAGAGTATAATTTTGTCTTTATTATCCTTTCGTACTGATGTTTATTACTGAACACCATATATTCTGAAAGTATAACACTAAATAACTATAGTGGAACATAGATAACTTAACTCTTTATCTCCGAGACGACTTTTCTCTTCTAGACCCTTTAAAACCGGGAAGCGACACGAATTGGACTCGCCCAACCTGAGTGGTCATTTACCCCACCCCCTGCTATAACCTTCCCTTAAGGAGCAAGGAAATGGGCTGTGGTTGACAGGGATAATTTGACCCCCTACCGCGCTTATCTCCTAAGCGATCTCAGAACCTCACCTCCTCAAAAGAAGCCAACCGCCTCAAATCGGCTTTCGTCGCTGTTAAGGGGAAATTTTTAGACCGCTCGGGACCGCCTTGCTCGGTGTGAGCGGGTTAAAACTGTCGGGACTATTATAGAAATTCGATCAATCCAAAAATTGGAAAAACGAACAAGAACCCCTAACGCAGTGGAGAGAAAAAATAAACGAAACGTCATACCACGATTTCCGAAGGTCGTCCAACGTGGAAGTGGAATTAGAAACCGGGTGATTACCCATAGGGCTGGGTGTAAGATAAAGAAAATGAAATTTGCAATTTGAACGCCTTTTTTTTAACCGATTGAGACGAAAATTGGACGCAAATCTACCATTAAGGGAAGAAGGCCACATACCAAATTTCATTTATCAAGTAACTTTTTAAAGAAGTTATTGCGTTGAAAAGTATGCGATTATACAGACAGACAGTCAACCCGTTGACGGATTTGGGCCAAACTTTCATGGGAACCTACATTCCTGATGATAAAACTGTGCGCAATATTTTATCCATCTAGCTATTCAAGTTTTTGAGTTATAGTGTTCACATGACCGCGGACAGACAGACTTCTCTTAGACGGATTGTGTCCAAAATTTGATGGAAAGCTACGAATTATGCGTAAAGATCACATACCAAATTTCATCCCCGTAGCTCTAATAGTTTTCGAGTTATCGTGTTCACAGACACACAGACACACAAGCAGACATAATTCCAAAATTGTGTTTTTCGGACTCAGGGAGGTCTAAAACGTGGAGATGCGTCAAAATCTTAAGTTCGAATTTTTTGACGATAACAATACTTTCTCTTTGTACACTTCGTATACGAGAAAGTAAAAAAGCTAGAACGAAAAAAAACATTTTATGTATAAGAATACAAAAAAGAGAAAATATTTAGGTCAAAAGAATAAACCTGTGCATTAGAAGATAGTAAACAGGTTTGTACATTAATGTGTTACAGTTTCTGTCCCCTTACAAAACTGGGCCGTTACGTTGGGTCCTGGTTACAAAAAGGCATGTGAACTTCAAGAGTTGTAAGTTAAATTACATAACGAAATTTATATTGGCTTTACAAAAGGTTTGGGTTTCACAACTAAAACCAGCGGAAGTTGTCTCCCCTCAACTTTCTCGTATACTTTCCCAAAAAGGTGCTGTTTCCCTTCCCCCCGCGTGGATAAAAAAATTCGAACCTACTGTAACCTAGAATCCAATGACTATCAGAAGGTTTTTCATTGTAGATTATAGTGATTGTAAAATATTTACGTAAAGAATCAAATTCCAAGAGATGCGTAGCGATTAAATGCCAACAAATTTTCCACTCTTACCATCTCAAGGACAAAGTGGCGTAATCCTTCCGCGTACACAGGCATTGCTACCAGAGATTGCTACCAGTACGCATGCCCATGGAGTTGTTTCAAAAGTGAAGAAGTATGCGATTATACAGACGACAGACAGTCAGCCCGTTGATGCATTTGGTCCAAAATTTTATACGAACCTGCATTCATGACGATAAAACTGTGAACCAAATTTTATCCATCTAGCTATTCAAGTTTTTGGGTTATAGTGTTCACATGACCGCGGACATACAAATAGACAGACTTCCCGCTGACGGATTTTGTCCAAAATTTGATAGAAAGCTATAGATTATGTTTAAAGACCACATACCTAATTTCATCCCCGTAGCTCTAATAGTTTTCGAATTATCGTGTTCACAGACAGACATAATTCCAAAATTGTGTTTTTCGAACTCAGGGAGGTCTAAAACGTGGAGATTCGTTAAAATATCGAGTTCGAATTTTTTGACGATTACAATACTTTCTCTTTTGTATACGAACTTCGTATACGAGAAAGTAAAAAAATACACGATAATTGAAAATAGTTAATGCCTCCTTGAAAATATATTTCAAATTTAATGAGTATTCTAAATTAAAGAGGAATACAATCTGTTGAATTCAGTATTGCACGAATTGACGGTCATAAGCAAATACGGAATGTAAAAATATTTTAATTTAATTTTAGAAAATCTTGAAGACCATTTTTTTTTTTTAATAAAAGAGTTGATATTCAATGTATCTACTTCTGAATACCTTCAAATGAGTTCTATCAATATCAAGACTTTTAAGGCTAAAAATTATTTCAGACACGGAAAAGAAAACTAATTTTCTCAGTAAGTTTTCTTTTCAAGAATCGCAGTGTCAGAAATGAAGTATTCAGTTAAATTCCAAAAACTAATTAATTCAACTTTCGAGCAAACACCAAACTAATTAATCGAATGCTGAATCTTTTCAATTAATCCGTTTTTTTCTTCTAGCAGAGAGAAAGAAACAGCAATGCCGAGATTCATTACCTGTTCTTTTGCCGACAGACTGAAACTTCCTATTCAATGAAGTGAAGCCTGTAAGGAAACAAAATATTTAATGAAAGGTTTAGGGGAAAGACAACAACCAAGTTTACTGAATTGAATTTATTGACCACATTTAATGCAAAGTACGTCAATATACAGGGTGTCCACACGTATCGTGGTCCAATAGCTAATTTCTAAACCTTTAGAGATAGTTCCCATTGGATAAATGCTTTAAATAAAGGGAAGAATTATATTTTTTGTTTTTGGCTCATTAAATATATTTCTGAAAAATTTACGAATTCTAACTTTTTATATGGTCCCCCGGTCTTATCAATCATATTTAGTAAAATATTTCTGAGACTAACATTTTAAACAAAGAAAGTCCCACTCTTCTGCGACTAAAATTGAGCGAGTTATGGCGCTTCGAATTTCATGATTTTTAACCAATCAGCGGCCACGTCGAGCAAGTGCTGAGCATTGATTGGTGGATCGTCTTCAAGACGGCTGTTGAAATGGTCGAAAGTGGTCTAAGTCAGCGATATTCAAAGGTCCATAATCGGTCAGTAGTCACCCCCGTTCTATTAATCATATTTAGTAAAATATTTTTGACACTCTAACACTTTAAACGAAAAAAAGTCCGACTCTTCTGCGATTAAAACTGACCGAGTTATGGAAATTTGAATATCGCTGACTTAGACCACTTTACACCATTTCAATAGCCGTCTTGAAGACGATCCACCAATCAATGCGCAGCACTTGCACGACGAGGCCGCTGATTGGTTAAAAATCATGAAATTCGAAGCGCCATAACTCGCTCAGTTTTAGTCGTAAAAGAGTGGGACTTTTGTTCTTTAAAATGTTAGAGTGTCAAAAATATTTTACTAAATATTATTGATAGGACCGGAGGACCGTATAAAAAGTTAGAATTCGTAACTTTTTCAGAAATATATCTACTGACTCATAGAACATAAATAATAATTCTTCCCTTCATTTAGAGCATTTTTCCAATTGAAACTATATGTCTATCTCTAACGGTTTAGAAATTTGCTATTGGACCACGATAAGTGTGGACAACCTGTTCATACGAACGATGAACAGTTAATTTCATTTAATCATTTTAATTGATATGTTTCAGATCACTTTAGGTAATTTTGATATGTATCAAGCCATGATGAAAGTAGAGAGAGACGCAAAGTGCAAGTCACCGGCGACTTTTTAAACAAAGGAAGACGGTGATTGCACAACGTCCGGACTATAAATACCGTGTAAACGGGAAAATCCCCTGAACGTTTTAGAGCCAGTTGAATCCGGACTTCTTCAAGTTATAGTGACAGTTATACTTCTGTTAAAATTTAAATAGAAATGATAAATTATAAATTAAAAGTTAAGAAGCGTTTTTAAAAGTAGGAAATTTCGACTTCATAACATACAGGGTGTCCATTTAAGTCCTATTACCCCACATTAACTTGAGAACGGTGACAGCTATTGCCACAAACTTGGTGTCTAGGTATAGTAAAGTGACAATGCGCTACACGGTGAGATCGGTTACAGCGCCACCTGGGGGCAAACAACGGAATTAGCGTTCCTATCTCGAAAACGGTACAAGATACAGAAAAAAGTCAATTCCAAAATTGTAGAACGTCTTCGATTTAGTACGAAAAGACACCTTGAGCGCAATAATGCAAAGAACAAAACATGTAAAACTCGCATTTGTTTGGTCGCGATTTTCTAAACCTGTGACGTAACAACTCGTAGATACAGAAAAAGTCAATTACAAAATTGTAGAACGTCTTCGATTTAGTACGAAAAGACACCTTGAGCGCAATAATGCAAAGAACAAAACATGTAAAACTCACATTTGTTTGGTCGCGATTTTCTAAACCTGCAGAGCGTAACAACTCAGATACAGAAAAGTCAATTAAGAAATAGAACGTCTTCGATTTAGTACGAAAAGACACCTTGGGCGCAATACGAAAAAGAACAAACATGGGTCCATCATTTGTTTGGTCGTGATTTTCAAACCCGTGAGCCAAACAACTCGTAGATACAGAAAAGCCTAATTACCAGAATGTCTTCGATTTAGTACGAAAAGACACCTTGAGCGTAATAATGCAAAGAACAAAAAAATGATAAAAACTGCATTTGCTGCATGACTTTCGCTCAAACCTTCAGACGTAACAACTTTCGTAGATACAGAAAGTCACAAAAATTGTAGAAACGTCTTCGATTTAGTAACAAAAAGACACCTGAGTATAATAGTAAAGAAGAACAAAATTATAAAACTCACATTTGTTTGACGCGATTTTCTAACCTGCATCGAACAACTCGTAGATACAGAAAGAAGAATAAAATTGTAGAACGTCTTCGATTTAGTACGAAAAGACACCTTGAGCGCAATAATGCTAAGAACAAAACATGTAAAACTCACATTTGTTTGTTCGCGATTTTCTAAACCTGTGACGTAACAACTCGTGACAACAGGATAAAAGATCATCTTTCGAACAATAAAAGTCGACCCGATGGCGGAGAGCATTTCGAACACCGAAAGTAAAAGTATCTGTTGATAACTAAATGTTCTGTTTTCATTCTAACGCTTTTCTGGCGTAAAAGTGTTGTAAACCGCGACCAAACAAATGCGCGTTTTACACGTTTTGTTCTCAGCATCATTGCGCTTAAGGTATCTTTTTGTCCTAAATCGAAGACGCTCTACAATTTTGTAATTGACTTTTTTCCCGTATCTTGTATTGTTTTGGAGATAGGAAAGCTAACTCCGTTGTTTTTCGCTAGGTGGCGCTGTAACCGATCTCATCGTGTAGCGCATGGCCACTTTATTATACCTAGACACCAAGTTTGTGGCAATAGTTGTCGCCGTTCTCAAGTTAATTTGGGGTAGAAGGACTTGAATGGACACCCTGTATATTCGGTCATAGAAGAAGAACGCCGGGATTACAAACTAGTAATAAAAATTCATATCGTCACTGAAAGTGCAAATATATCAAAAATTCCGTTTGATTGAAATCCACTAGTCAGTACCTCTTCATTTCGCCAACGGATGCCAAGTCGCCAATGCCAAAAATCAAGATGGCTGCTAAGGTAAATAATGCAATGAAGCAATGGCAGTTAAAGATTAAATGATTATTAAAGTTTACATAAATTTTCATTTTTACTTTCTCGTATACGAAGTATACAAAGAGAAAGTATTGTAATCGACAAAAAATTCGAACTCGAGATTTTGACGAATCTCCACGTTTTAGACCTCCCTGATTCCGAGAAACACAATTTTGGAATTATGTCTGTATGTCTGTGTGTGTGTCTGTGAGCACGATAACTCGGAAACTATTAGAGATAAAGGGATAAAATTTGGTATGTAGTCTTTAAACACAATTTGTAGGTTTCTATCAAATTTTGGACAAAATCCGTCAGCGGGAAGTCTGTCTGTCTGTATGTCCGTGGTCATGCGAACGCTATAATTCAAAAACTTGAATAGCTACATGGATAAAATTTCGTACACAGTTTTATCGTCATGAATGTAGGTCCGTATAAAATTTTGGGCCAAATCCGTCAAAGGGTTGACTGTCTGTCGGTCTGTATAATTTACTATTTAGCGCATCTCCAACGCATCCGCTATCTCTACACATGCGTATTGGACATCTTTACAATGCGATATTTATTGGCTCCTGCTTGGCGCTTTTTTCATCCCTTCTCCATACGCATGCGTACTTGGTAACTTAATCTGTGCACGCGGAAGGATTGTCATGAAGCGAAGAAAAGAGTAAAGAAATCAATTGCCATTTTAATCCAGACGCATATCTTCAATTTGATTTTTTGCATATTTTCTGATAGTCATTGGATCTGGGTTACAATGGAACTTGAATTTTTTTTATCCACGCAGGAGGGAAACAGCACCTTTTCAGAAAGTATAGAAAGTTTTGGGGAATGCTCCGCTGGTTTACCTCGATTAGATTTTTTATTTATTTTCGAATACATGGAATTGTAGTTTATATTTTACAACATCCTTATATCTTAGCAGCCATCTTTTTTTTAACTCGGCGACTTGAAGGGTCTGTTGGCGATGAAAGGTACAGCCTGATAAATAGATATTTCACGTGTATATCTTAACTACTAGACAAGGAATTTCCCTGGTGAGTGGATGCAAACTTATATACATCAGAATAGGATGGCGTAGCACCGTGCATTACAAGCAACCCCCCCAGCTTGTTAAATATTATGAATATGAAGGAAGCGATAGTCATACTAGGGGACATATTTACTTACTTTGATTGTTTGTGCGCGGCTTTGTGCTGCTCCTCCACGTTGTGCTTTATGAAATCTCATAGACTTTGAATTGGGTGTATGCAGGAGTTGTAATTGCTGCCATCTGACGGATGTAGCAGAACATGGAATTGATGATTTTAGGTGCTGCCATCTAGTAGCGGGACTAGAAAGTAGGTGTTGTGTATTTTATGCGGTAGTCACCCACTGTGACAATGCATTCTTTGAACCTGCGTACTGAGTTAGAATTCGCGTATCTTAACCACTAGGCAAAGAATTCCTACTGTCCGGAGGTTGATGCTGACTTATACACTCTCCAAAGAATAGGATGCTTTTGTGCACTACAAAAGCCTCACAGAAAGGAAAGGGCTTTCAAGTAATGAAAATTCGCCAACCTACAACCTTCTTTGGGTTCGAAACCCTCTGCACTTTGCGCATGCGTCAGGAGGGAATTATTTTCACCAATTTAGGAGAAAAGTGAAAAATGGGGGGGGGGAGATGATTATATTTTACTTAGTGTGATCTAACAGAATTCCAGAAATGCGCTCATCTTACTCACTGCCTAATGCCCCTTCCGTCCAAATCATTAAAGTACTAGTCTGGACCTGAGCAGATCAGGAATACGAATGGTTAATTTCGATTTCCGATGCTTTCAGTATATGAGGTTTTCGTTGTTCTTCGACTTGCACTCCTTTTCTTAATAAAGCTCCAAGGGTCAAGAGTCCCAAGAAAGATGCTATTTCCTTGAAGATTGAAAAAACTTGTGTCGGCCCATCAGAAGGTGAGTGGCCGTTCTAGAATTATTGTATGTCTACGGGCCAAATAAAATGGCCGTTGAGAGAGGACTACTACTTTCTACGGAATGACCATTGAGATTTAGTGACTGCTCTGCAGAATAGCCGTTGAAGGTGAGAATCTCGCTAGGAACCATTGAAGGGAGTGACTCTGTGGGAATGGCCATTGAGAGGGTAACTGCTCTGCAGAACTCGCCATTGAGTATAATTCCTCTACAGGAATAGCCAAATTGAAGGGAACAATTCTCTACACAAGAATAGCCCAGTTGAAGGAGTGAGTCTCTGCAGGAATATAATGGGTGAAAGGGAGTGACTTCTTATTTGAGAATAGCCAGTGAGGTAAGCTACTCTGCAAGGAATAATACGATTGAAGGTAATTCTCTGCAGGAATAATGGTGAAGAAGTGAATACTCTGCAAGGACTAGCCGTTGAAGGATGACTGCTATTAAGGAATAATACCGTTAGCGAAGGTGACTTCTCTGCAAGGAATAGCCGATGAGGTCAACTCGGAATGGCCATTTAGAAAGTGGCTACTGTGTGCAGGAATGGGTGAGGCAGGTAGATGCTCTGCAGAATGGCCGTGGGCCGACTGCTGTGCAGGAATGGCCGTTGAGAGGGTGACTGCTCTGCAGAATGGCCGTTACGGTGAATTCTCTGCGGAATGGCCGTTGGAGGGTGAATGCTCTGCAGGCCCATTTAGAGGGGTGACTGCTGTTCAGGAATGGCCGTTGAGGGTGACTGCGGACCAGGATGTGTCTGCAGGAATGGCCATTTAGGAGGGTGAGCCCAACAGGAATATGGCCGTTGAGGGTGACAACTCTGCGGGGTCGTGAATTCTCTGCAGGAATGGCCGTTGAGAGGGGTGAGTGCTCTGAGGAATGGCATTGAGAGAAGAGTGTGTGCAGGAGATAGCCATTAAAGGGTGAATGCTCTGCAGGAATGGCCATTGGGAGAGAACAGATTCTCTCTGCAGGAATGGCCGTTGAGAGGGGTGAATGCTCTGCAGGAATGGCCGTTGAGAGGGGTGGCTCACTGTGCGAATATGGCCGTTGAGTATGCAGGAATGGCCAACAGAGAAGTTTACTGCAAAAGCCCCAAATGAAAAGAAGATAATTAATGTTAAAGATTTTAATGTTACAAAAGCTTACAATTCCAATATTTTTTCTGTCTCGTATGCAGGAAACATCACACAAAAGTAATATATTCAAGATTGGTGAAAAACATTAATACAAGTTGAATTATTGTGATAGAGTGGTTTTTTTCTAAATTGAAACTAAGATTTTCTACATGAAAGTCAACTTAAGGAATTACTTAGCATTTTATTGTACGACTGTAAGGCTGATAGTATTTACACTTTAAGTGGATCTTATTCACTTTGATAAGACATTTGCGCTTAACTGATATATCCTTTTGAAAAGAAATTATTTCGTATTAATTCAAAATTTAATCAACATGAAAAAAAATATTTGAGAATTGGAAGCAAGCATAGAAAATATTTTATGGTGCTTTATCCACTATAAAACTGGATATTTTTCACCGTTCGTTGTATCTACTTCGTTTGTTTCAAACAGTTATTTTCAAACTGTTACTATTTTGCCTTATTAAGCAATTATCTGATATATTAATTATTAATAGTGATCTGATGGTAGATTTTAATTTAAATTATTTTTAAGTTTAACAAGTCATAAAATAGATTTTCTCAGTACTTTTTTTAGAACTTAAGTCATGAAGATGAACAATTTTAAATTCATCACCAAATGTAAGTATAAATTTATGGTAAAGTATTCAGACCTGGTTTTCATGTACGATTTTCAAATTCTTGTACCAAATGTAAAACCTTGGAAATTTATTTTAAAGTATTTGATTAGTTCCATACTTCATAAGTACCGAAAACTATAGTGCAAGTATTGACGGAGTGGTTCAGTGTGCCCAGGTATTTATACTATTTAAGCGAGTGCAGTATTCGAATAGTTCTATGTACCATGTATGAGGCACCAAATTCATAATGCAAAGTATTCAGTGCTAGTTCCCCACATTATTGCCAAGTGTTACTATTTAACTGAGTGTATTCGAATTATGGGTTCTATGTACCAACATAGAATTGAAATTATAATAAAAGTATTTGAATTATAGTTCCGTGTGCCGAAGTGTTATACTATTTAGCACGAAATTAGCAATGTATTTCTGATTATAGTTCTATGTACATACGCCGCCATACTGGTACCAAATTCATAAATGCAATATTCGAGATATAGTTCCGTATACTGAAGTGTGCAGAAATATTAAATTTATCGACAGTATGTCGAATTATGGTTCATGTACCTCTATAAGAGTACCAAAATTCCTTAGTGCAAAAGTATTCCCAATTATATAAGTTGTGTACGCGAATTGTTATACTATTTTTTGAGATTGTCTTCGAATTGGTTCATGTGCTGCATATATAGAGTACAAATTCATGGCGGTGCAAAGTATTCGAATTATAGTTCCGTGTGCTTAGTCTTATACTATTTAAATACTGAAGTGCAGTATTGAATTATGGTTCTACTGTACCATGTATAGAGCACCAAATTCACAAATGCAGAAATATTTAAGTGCCTGGATTGTGCCAAGTGTTATACTATTTAAACTGAAGTATACAATGTATTCCAATTGTAGTTCTATATTTATATACTTAATAGCAGTAATTCATAATGCAAAGTATTCGAACCCAGCATAGTTCCGACAACGCCAGAGTATTCCTGCTATTTAAACTGGAAGTGTAATGTATTCAGATTACTCAGTTCTATGTACTTATGCTACTAGGCGCAAATTCATAATGCAAAAGTATTCGAATTATAAGTTTCCATTATTGCTTAATTGTTATGCTATTTAAGCTGAGTGCAATGTATTGAATTATAGTTCTGTCTTGCCATGTATGAGCACTGATTCTGTAATGCAAAGTAAACACCGAATTATAGTTCATTTATTGCAAGTATTGTTGTATATTTAATGTGAATTACTGGTTCCATATACATATGCTAGAGTACTGAAATTCTGTGCAATGGAATTATAATTCCGTGTGCCAATTGTTATATAAACTTTAAGCTGAAATTACAAGCATATTTAAGATTATAGTTCTATTGCCATATACCAGAGCACCATAATGCAAGTATTCAGATTATAGTTCAATATACCAAAGTACCAAAGTATTAAATTTATCGTGCAGTATATTCGAATTATAGTTCCGCTGTACCATATATAGGCCAAATTCATAGTGCAAAGTATTCAATTATGGTTTTCGTGTGCCAGAGTGTTATACTATTTAAACTGAGATGCAATGTGATTGAATTATAGTTCTATGTGCCGTATGAAACTTCAAATTCATAATGCAAAACCATTCGAATTATAGTTTCCGTATACCAAGTGTAGTATTAAATTTATCATTTTAATGTACTGAATTATAGTTCCATGTACCATATATAGGTACCAAATGCATAGTGCAAAGTATTCAATTATAGTTCCGTGTGCCAGTGTTACTCACTTAAAACTGAAGTGCAATGTATTCAGTTATAGTTCTATATTACCATATATGACACCAAATTCGCAATACCAAAGTATTCGAATTTATAGTTCCCGTGTACCAAGTGCAAGTATTAATTTACAATTTAATGTATGAATTATATTCCATATACCATATAAGAGCCAAATTCACTTAGTGCAAAGTATTCTAAATTAAGGTTCCAGGTACCAAGTGCTGTTTAAACTAACTGAGTAAATTGCATAGTTCACGTTAATAACAATATATCATTAAAAGTGTTTGTAGTAGTTTTATTGACTTCTCTTTGATAAAAAAAGACATTTGCTGTTTAGCGGTTATTTCAAAAAACAGCACAGTTAGCACCGTCAGTATCCTTACTCTAGAAAAAGAGACTAGATTTTAAAAAAACTTAAATTATTTTAAAAGTATTCTTACCGCAATTCATATTTATAATCATCGGGAACAGCTTTAAGTACTTAAGTAACTGCGCATTCCGATCTTTACAAGAAAGGGGCTAGGTGGATTTTTCCTCTCAGTTCCGAAACCACCGAAGATTGCTGCGCTGCGATTTGCAATGTCTCGCGTTTTAACCGTCAGGGCAAAAACATTTCATAGTTGTCACAAAGCGTGCCAAAATCAAGTTTCTGTTGATCTGTAAAGAACCAGGATGTTCGATCGTCACGTAAGATCCTACGTCACTTGTACCTGGTGCTATTAATTTAGTATAGATTTACCTGCGAATCGTCGTGAAATATTAGTCCTAGCTCCTATATTTAAAAGCATTTTGTATTTTAAGAAACCAAAGAGAAAGAAAAAAAAAAAATGTGGTACATATTCATTTCAAAATACTACGTGTTTATCTATCGATTAAAATCTAGAACTAAGGAGGAGAGATTAATTTATCTTTTCGAAATTTAAAATAAATAATAAATATTAGTCAAGCTCTGTGTTTTAGAATAACCTTTTGCCAATTTAAGAGGCAAAGGAAAGAAAAAATGGATGATTATTCATTTCAAAATACTACGTGTTTCTGTCAAATTAAAATCAGACAGTACATGAAGATTAAATTTTCTTTTTAGAAAATTTAAATGAATAAATAGTAGTCCTGGGTCTGTGTTTAAAGTTACCTTTGCTGAGAAACTAGGAAAGAAAAAAAATGGTGGGTATTCATCATTCCAAATACTACGTCTTTATCTCATCATTAAAATCTGAACGGTACTGTAAGGAGAGGTAAATTTTCTTTCGAAAATTTAATGAATAATAAATATTAGTCCTGAATATATTGTTTAAAAAAGTAGCCTTTTGTATTTTGAGAAACTGAAAAGGAAAAGAAAAAAAAATGGTGGGTATTCATTTTCCAAAAAAATACTACGTGTTTATCTCATCGATTAAAATCTAGACAGTACATAAGGAGGGTCAATTTTCTTTTCGAGGGTAGATAATAAATATTAGTCACCGTTGTGTTTAAAAAAGTTACCTTTGTATTTTTAAAGCGAAGAAGAAAAAATGGTGGGTATTCATTTTAAAATACTACGTGTTATTTATCTAAATGATTAAAATCTGGTACATAAGAGAGATTAAATTTTCTTTTCGAAAATTTAAAATGGAATAATAAATATAGTCTGATTCTGTGTTTTAAAGTTACCTTTTGTATTTTAAGGAACAAGGAAAAGAAAAAAAAAATGGTGTTATTCATTCCAAAAATGCTACACGTGTTTATCACCTCATCAAATTCTGACCAAGTACATAAGAGATTAATTTTCTTTTTCGAAAATTTAAAATGAATAAATATTAGTCCTGGGTCTATGTTTAAAAACCTTTTGCCTTTAAAGTAGGAAAGAAAAAAAAATGGTGAATTATTCATTCCAAAAAATACTACGTGTTTATCTCATCGATTAAAATCTAGATGAGTACATAAGGAGAGATTAAATTTTCTTTTCGAAAATTTAAGATAATAAATATTAGTCTGGCTCTAATGTTTAAAAAAGTAACCTTTTATATTTTAAGAAACCTAAAGGAAAGAAAAAAATAATTTGTTATTCATTTCCAAAATACTACATGTTTATCTCATCAATTAAAATCTGAACAGAATAAGGAGCGATTCAATTTTTCTTTTCAAGAAAATTTAAAATATGGATATAAATATTAGTCCTAGGTCTGTGTTTAAAAAGTTACCTTTTGTATTTTAAGAAGCAAAGAGGAAGAAAAAAAAAATGATAGATTATTCATTTCAAAATGCTACGTGTTTATCTCATTAAAATCTAGACAGTACATAAAGGAAATTAATTTTCTTTTAGAAAAATTTTAAGCAAATAAATAAATAAAAAGAGATGCAGTACTCTGTTACGAAAATATGTAACATGAGAATTGTTTGGTGGATACGACTGACTGTATTTTAAAGTATTTTTAATTATAGCAACAATACCTTTTTTTTTTTTAAAGTGTACAGTATTATATCTTTAACATCTTGGTAACGCGCGTGTGTTTAAATGCAGTAACTATAACTGAAAATATTGTAAATATACTTTATTACATTCGATTGCTCAGTAAATTGTTGGCAGAATATTAACACTTTCCAGCATTGTTTTCCACACCAATTTCTGTCGACCAGTTTCTTTGGAATTTAATCCTTTAATACCGATGAAATAGGCCTGTTCGCACCTGTAAAATGGAATACTTTTGGGGATGAGTAAGACATAATTAGACTCTCCATGGGTGTGGTTACCCTCTCCCAATCCCTGCACCATAACCTTCCCTTACGGCCCACAGAGCAGGCTGTAGTTCATAGAGATATTTCACCGCGCTTAGAAAGAGAACTACATTTTTCTAAATTCACCCAGGCACCTGGCCTACTTGCATTCGGCTTCTACCCCTTCGAACAGGCGTTTTGAGTAGAATACTCACTTAAGACGCCACAAGCAGGCCAGTCAACCCTTTGAGATTTGGCTATAGCATCTTGTAGAGTTACATTCTAGATGGTAAAACTGTGCACCCATTTTGCTCGATCAGAAGCTATTCAGGTTTTTTTTTGAGATTATAGTATTCCTTGACAAGACAGACAGACCAGTTTCCATGTGAATTTGTCCAATTTGATAAAACTATTAAAATCTAAAACCCTAACTATCAATTCTTCAAGTAAATATTAACTAATCAAAATCATTCTGTCTCTTTATTGTGCTTCGTATGCAGAAAAAGAGTATAAAACAGTGTCGACTCCCTGACTTCTCTCTTTAACTAGCATTCCGCATTACTATTACACTTCCTCAGGGCCGGTAGGCTGTACTGGTTGCGAAACGCTGGTGTATTTTTCCAGCTCTTTACAATACAAAAGTTATCTACACATTTGAGTGACAGATTTGGCGCTAAAAAATTTGGCGATTAAAGCCCATTTCGATGTTTCCATTTTCCTTATGTTTCTAGATGTAACAGCCGCAGGTTGCCATCTCCTTCCCTCTTTTGTCTTCGCCCTGATACCATGTTCTTCCCAGCATAATTTGAATTAGGCG
The DNA here is from genome assembly GCA_013235015.1 of Araneus ventricosus. Classification (NCBI taxonomy): domain Eukaryota; kingdom Metazoa; phylum Arthropoda; class Arachnida; order Araneae; family Araneidae; genus Araneus; species Araneus ventricosus. The sequence continues at coordinate 2,502 of BGPR01023645.1, read as the reverse complement.
CCATATTTACAGGATAGTTATTTGTCCTGTACAGAACAGAACACCACTTGTGCCCCTGCATTTTGTAACCTTTTTGGTTTTTTTTTTTTAAACGATGTGGCGGACATGAGAAGTGATGTGGAAGACGCTCATGCTGTCTAGCAAATAACGGCGTAGAGGTGGAAAAAAGTTACAAAACTAAATCAAAATCAGGATAAATGTCCCCAAAAGAAAACCAAGAGAAGTCTATATAAAATCCTACAAACAAAACTGCAAAAGGGAAGAAATATGGGTATGAAATGCCAAATATCAACGTAAACAAGGAGAAAAAGAAAACTAATCATGAAGAGAATTCTAAAAAAAAAAAACTAAGTCTACTCCGTACAGAGACAGAACACCACTTCATGCCCTACGTGTAACCTTTTTTTAAACAGCATGTGGTACCGGTGGAAGGGTTATCGGAGGCCGCCTTAACTTCTCCCAACCAAATAACGGCGAAAGACAGAGAGGATGGAAAAGGTTACAAAAATACAAATCCTAATCAATTAAAATACCGAAACAAAGGGGTATCGCCACTTCTCCCAAAATATATATAAGCAAAAAACTGCAAAAAGGGAAGAAATATGAACAAGTAAATATCAACAAACAAGGAGAAAAAGAAAACTAATCGATAAAGAGATCCACAAAAAAAACTAAATTCTCCCATTACCGAGACAAGAACACCATACTTACTGCAGCTGTAACCTTTGGTTTTTTTTAAAAAAGCAGTAACCATTATGAAGTGGAAAGGCGGAAGACACATGCCAAAACTGTCTAGCAAATAACAGCGAAGGCAGAGATGGAAAAAGATTTACAAAAAAGCCAAATCTAAAATCTAGGATAAAATACAAGAAACAAGGGAGTATCTATAAAACCATATACAAACAAAAAACTACAAAAATAGATTGTAAATGTACAAATATCAACAAACAAGGAAAGAGAAAAGAAAACTAATCAAATAAAAGAAGTCACAAACAAACTAGTCTACTCCTGTACAGAATGAGCACCACTTCATGCCCCTGCGACTGGCAACCTTTTATTGGTTTTAAACAGTGTGGCAGACATGGAAGTGGAAGAAATTTGTATCGGAAGGAGCTGCTCATGGCTCATTCTAGCAAATAACAGGTAAGATGCAGAGGAGTGGAAAAAGGTTGCAAAATACAAATCTAAAATCTAGGATAAAATACAAAAACAAGGGAGTATCACAAAATTATAAAAAAACAACTGGAAAAGGAAGAAATATAGATTTATGAGAATGACAAGTAATGTAACAAGGGAAAAAGAAAACTAATCAAATAAAGTCCCACAAAACAAACTAAGAGCCTTTAGTGTTAAAGCACATGTGTGTGTCTGCTCTTGATTGTTCACTCCATCTTCTTCTTCTTTATTGAAGCGGAGACTCGTTCCAATTGCGCTGTCCTTCGATGAAGAGGGGCAAAAAAAATTCCGACAATGTGAAGCTTGCGGAATAAATGGAACAGGTACACCGAGGACATCTCTGGTATTGTTCCAAAAAGACTTGTTGCCACTTGAAAATGGGAAATAAATAAGAAAAGGAGCAGCGTGGATGATGATGTATTAAAATTTAAAATGTATTCATCAAATATATCTCCGCCATACAAATCAAGGACAAATTTCGTGTAAAATCATTTGTTCACCAGTGAATCCAAGGGGTGATATAGGGCTGCAGCCTCCCCATTAAATAAAATACAACATTTTTAAATCCACCACACTGGTTTATTTATACTTTAAAATAAACCATCAAATAAAACGTGGTAACATTACCTTTCTTTAGCGGCAAAGGCTCGAAATTTTCTCACTTTTTGTAGTCATTCCGCGCGCCGTAGGACTTATAGCGTATTAAGCGGATAAAAATGTTTTGGCCAGATTATTTCATTGTGTTTTTTATTAAATTATAGAAAATATTTTCACTTTGTGATTCTTACTGTCAGGTGAAGTAAGTGGCGTTTTATTTGTATACATCCAGAGATCTGTGATACAATTTTTATGACTCAGCTATTTGGACAAATTCCTGATTCTTCATTTTTTGTTGATAGTTTTTACCTAGGTAAAAAAAGGCTAAGATTATAAACATCAGATGACATAATAACTAAGTCTTAAATTCATCAGTTCAATGATCATTCGACTTTCATTTTAAGCCAGTCAGGATAATGGCCTGGGTCCTTCCTCCCTTAGCCCGGTGGATCCACGATGGACTGGGATCTGAAGCCGATCAACAGAATCGTTCTGGTGATGGACGGATCGAGACATGTAATGGCGACAGAAATGCAGATCAGTTGGATCAGCTAATCTTCTGGGATAATAAATGCAGAAAGGATGGGTTGTTCGATGGATCATATCACCTATGGGTTTCTCGCGTATTGCTGCGTGCTACGCGCTGCTGTTGCGCTACGCGCTGCCGCCCTTTGCCTTTCGCCTGCCGCGCCGTTGGCTGGCGGACTGGGATCAGGATCGGATTCAGGA